>JACSZP010010490.1:0-10024 GCA_016161895.1 Pinna nobilis
TTTGTTGTTATGCCATACGTATCATGTTGACTGTTGTTTTGTTGTTATGCCATACGTATCATGTTGACTGTTGTTTTGTTGTTATGCCATACGTATCATGTTGACTGTTGTTTTGTTGTTATGCCATAAGTATCATGTTGACTGTTTTTGTTGTTATGCCATACGTATCATATTGACTGTTGTTTTGTTGTTATGCCATACATATCATGTTGACTGTTGTTTTGTTGTTATGCCATACGTATCATGTTGACTGTTGTTTTGTTGCTATGTCATAACCATCATGTTGACTGTTGCTTTGTTGCTATGCCATAAGCATCATGTCGACTGTTGTTTTGTTGCTATGCCTGTGCATCATATTGACTGTTGTTTTGTTGTTATGCCATAGGCATTATGTTGACTGTTGTTTTGTTGCTATGCAATAACCGTCATGTTGATTGTTGTTTGTTTTTGCTATGTCATAAGCATCAGGTTGACTGTTGCTTTGTTGCTATGCCATAAGAATCATGTTGTTTGTTGTTTTGTTGCTATGCCATAACCATCATGTTGACTGTTGTTTTGTTGTTATGCCATAAGCATCATGTTGACTTTTATTATGTTGCTATGCCATAACCATCATGTTGACTGTTGTTTTGTTGCTATGCCATGACCATCATGTTGACTGTTGTTTTGTTGCTATGCTATAACCATCATGTTGACTGTTGTTTTATTGCTATGCCATAACCATCATGTTAAATGTTGTTTTGTTGCTATGTCATAAGCATCATGTTAACTGTTGTTTTGTTGCTATGCCATAAGTATCATGTTGACTGTTGTTTTGTTGCTATGCCATAAGGTTGACTGTTGTTTTGTTGCTATGCTCTAAGTAATATGTTGACTGTTGTTTTGTTGATATGCCATAAGTATCATGTTGACTGTTGTTGTTTTTTTTCTTGCTATGCCATAAGTTACATGTTGACTGGTTTTTTTTGCTATGCCATAAGTATCATATTGACTGTTGTTATGCCATAAGTATCATGTTGACTGTTGTTTTGTTGCCATGCCATAAGCATCATGTTGACTGTTATTTTGTTGCTATGTCATAACCATCATGTTGACTGGTTTTGTTGCTATGTTAAACGTATCATGATGACTGTTGTTTGTTCCTATGCCATAAGTATCATGTTGACTGTTTTTTTTGTTGCTATACCATAAATATCATGTTGACTGTTGTATTTTTTCCTATGCCATAAGCATCATGTTGACTGTTGTTTTGTTGCTATGCCATAAGCATCATGTTGACTGTTGTTTTGTTGCTATGCCATAAGTATCATGTTGATTGTTGTTTGTTCCCCTGCCATAAGCATCATGTTGACTGTTGTTTTGTTGCTATGCCATAAATATAATGTTGACTGTTGTTTTGTTGCTATGCCATAAATATCATGTTGACTGTTGTTTTGTTGCTATGCCATAAGCATCATGTTAACTGTTGTTTTGTTCCTATGTCATAAGTATCATGTTGACTGTTATTTTGTTCCTATGCCATAAGTATCATGTTGACTGTTGTTTTGCTCCTATGCCATTAGTATCATGTTGTTTTGTTGCTTTACCGTTAGTATCAAGTTTGGCAGTACTTTTGTTGTTATACTATAAGTATCAAGTTTGGTAGTTGATATTTTTGATATAAAATGAAGTGTCGAGTTCGGCATTTTTATTGTTTTATGTACTATATATCACGTTCTACAGCCCTTTTGCTATTACTCTATGTCAGTTTCGAGGAGGTTATGCTTCAATTTTGACAATTTTTGCTTCGTTTTCTTCATTTGCTTTGTGTCTCTATATGATGAGAATGCTTTGTTTTGCTTATACATGTACATGATATTGTTTTACATATATAACGTAAGGCCACAATGATGTAAAAACAATCGCTTCTGATCTCGAACATAACAACTTGGCAAGTAATAATGAGGACATTGTTTCTGTAATACAGGTCACTGAAATCCTGGGGACTTTGCTATTAGTAACATAGTTTACTAAAGGAAGTTGTAGCTTTATGGGCCGTTATTTTGTGACTTTTGATACAATTCATGATAAGAAGTTGTTATTGAGGGTTCATTTGCTATTTGTGGTACAGTTCATCATAATATGTTATAATCATGGGTACGTTCTTCTGATCTGTGTAATACAGTTCATCATAATCATTGGGACGTTGTTTTGCTATATGTGATGTAGTTCATCACAAGAAATTGTAATCATTGGGACGTTGTTTTGCTATATTTTATACAGTTATAAGAAGTAATAATCATGGGGCTTTGTTTTCCTATTCGGAGTAAGGGTCGCCATAGAAATAATAATCATGGGGATGTTTTTGGGGTTTGTTTTCGTTTGCTGAACGTGATAAAGTTCGCCATAGCATTAGAACTACCGACATTGCACTACAAAAGTGTATTTTTTCTGTCGGTTTTATTACTATCAATTAGGATTTCACGATTTGAAGTCACATGATAAAATATAATAAAGTATAGAGACAAGATCCCAATGACCTTAATGATATCCAGTATCCAATTTCACTTGGCAATTCTGGATTCTATTAACACCTGATTTTCAGATATTTAAAGTTTTTGGTTGTGTCAGCAAATTTTTAGCCCTATTTTTAAAACGTAACAATAGTGGTGTATGAAGACTACAAACATACAGATAAATAATTACCAGATGACACGTTAACAGAATCAAATTAAATAAACCTCTTTGTTCTCGATTTCCTGTTAATTTTTTCTTCAACATTTCAATTCGTTGATCTGATTCATTTAAATTTTATCAGTCATTTGAGTTCTGATCATTTCAATTATCTGGACAAATGCGATGTAAAACAAATGACATCTGTAATTATACACATCAGTTATTTTTACAGTTTAAATGTCCTTCATATTCTGTATTGATTTCCCTGAACCATTTGTAATGAATTAGACATTGACATATTGCTCATACTGACGACAGGCTGCAGACAGACACAACAAGCAATTTTCACCTGTACAAATAACAGATGACAGGTAACGTATTTTCTTCGTTGTTATTATGATTTTTATATATTTTATAATTAGGATTATTGTTATTATTATTATCATTATTGTTAATATTATTATTATTATCATTGATGTTGTTGTTGTTGTTATTGTTGTTATTATTGCTATTGTTGTTGTTGTTGTTCCTATGATTATTCATATACATGTATATTCATTTATGATTTTCATTCTTATTTGTATCAATATTGTTTATATATACATGTTTATATAACTCCACCAGAAAAAAAAAACTTTGAGATAGATTTCGATCACGTTTCCCTTTTAAAAGTTATCTGAGCTTTTGAAGCAATAATGTGCGGTATTTTGTAACCCTATGTATCTACCGATGCGGGCATCTACAATGTTAATGTTCCTGTAAGCAGCCTACGCTTTTTCTAAAATATGATAACGTGTGCTCCTTCTGGTAGTCATCATCGGTGTCTGAACTTGTTGGATCACGGGTCTAACTAACTTATTTGTTCACTCTTGTGATGTTGGTTCATTCTTGTGGGAAACGTTAACATATTTTCTATTACAACAATCTTGTCCATTTCATGATTTTGTTGGATCCTAGGGTGGCCAAGCGTAATTTGTAATTGATGTGGCTTATTTTCCCTTGAGGATCAAGTGCCTCCATCGAGCTCCCCAAAGCTAATCTGGCACGTGTACGTCCAGACGTTGTTGTATTTAACGTAAATCCCGTAATAATTTTTAAATAACTTACTAGACTGACTACTGTGTCTATAACAATCTTGAAATATGTCTCTGTTAGTTCGACATATTGGTATCTTGACTTTGGGACGGATCTTGTTGACGTCTATTGTAGGAGAATGAGTCGTACAGTTAAAAATCAAACCGAAAATAAAAAATATACACTCGGGTTTTATTTAATATTTTCGTCTATTTAAGATGCTTACGTGGAATAAACCGTAGGTTTGATTGAGGTATGCCTACCTAAAATGTAGACTTCTTCGATGCTCCTGGTGTTTAATAATAGAAATTCGGCTTAGCTATTTGACATCGTTCAGTATTTTTGACAATTTCATAATAAAGTCTAAACGCAAAATACATGTAATGTAATAGATAAACATCTCTACTGATCGAAATGCTAATAAAGGGAGATTTAGTTTGAAAAATAAATAATATTTCGGGAAATGCAACGCAGAAAAACTCGCAAGTGGGATGGTATGAATGAGCTATTGTAGAGCCATTTTCCCCCATAGTCATCTCCCCCCCCCCCCGTAAAAATGGCTATATAACCATCTCCCCCGGGGGGAAATGAATATATATCCAGTTTCCCCCATAGGCATATCCCCCATAAAATTGCTATATAATATTGATTTACTTGCTAGGATAGATAATAATATAATTAGTTTCAAAATATTGACCCGGATTTCTAAAAGAATCTTTTGAATAGGAGAAATTTTGTTGTTTCTCACATGTTAGATATAAAACATAAACCGACTCTCTTTAAATTACTATGATACGTATGAATTTTAAAAATAATCAAATATCCGTCATAAAACACTTTGTTTGTAGTCTTTCAAATAATGTCAAAGAACGATATCCAATAGCAGTAAAATGTAATGTTTAAGAAAACCGGCATATGTGTTTTTGCAAACATGTACATTGGTGTCTATTATAAATTTCTTAAAAAAATGAATGAAACATATTGAACAAGAAACATGTAAGAATGGAGTAATGAAAAATTTGCTTATGGATTTAGAAAACCAATAGTACTTCTGTAAGTTTGTGTGCAATCATTAACTATGCCTGAAATCGGTGGTATAGTTAGTAAATAAAAGTAGGGGCTCACAACAATTTTAATTACATTTATTTCCCTAGTTCAATATTTGTTTCTTTAAGTAAATACAATATATAATTAGACATGTAGTACAATGTTTTGTTTTCAAAATAAGCCGTAGACAAGTATGAAGAGTATCATTAAATTCAGTGAAAACATATTTGTGGAAACTGAATTAATTTTAAAAACCCAACCACCACTACAATCCCTTTAAAAGGAGCATCCAGTTCCTATTTCTTTGGAGGTGGTTGACTTGTGAATTTTCACAAAGCTATTTTCACATCTTGTTTTTCTTTAAAGAAAATTCAGTCTGTTCAACGCAATTCCGAAAAACAGAAAAACGCATGTATTAGATCGTATCTTAGTGCATGAACAAGAGGAGGGCAAATAATATGCACGAAAAAAAGTTACTTTTTCACACAATTTTTATTTCGATAAAAGTTTAAAGTATAAAACACAGGACCTACAAATAATTGATTTTTATATTTTTCATAACCCCAAAATTATTCATATTAATATTTTTCTTATAAAAGTTTGTACAGACGCCTTTTGAATTTCTCCGAGGGAAGGCAATGCCATTTTCAGGGGGAAATATGACTCTGGGGAAAATGGCTATATTACCGGGGGAAAATGACTATAGATGGGGGGAAAGATGGCTATATAGCCATTTTTTCGGGGAAACATGACTATATAGCCATTTTGCCGGAGGGGGAAATGACTATCGGGGAAAATGGTTTTACAACAGACGTATAAAAAGAATATAATTATATGTATCATAATTCGAAAGAAGTCGATGTGATCTTTTCGGACGACTATTTTTCTCATATGAAAAATGAAGTAAAGCTGTTCTTCAGACCAGAAACAAATTTTCGCTTTACATATAAATCATAATGAAATTTCTTTTTAATAAAGAGCAAAGGTTCTTTATCAACACTTTTTAATTCAATTGATCAAATCAATTCAAAACAATCATTGCCAAAAAAGTACTAGTTGTCAGTATCATCAAACCATCAGTATGAAAGAAATTTAGATTATATCGTCTGTATTCCTTGTGTTAATTGTCAGTCGCATATTTTAGGTATATCTAGTCCACATCGACAAGTTATGTAAAAACGAGTTTACATCTCAATACAGATTTTAACTTTTGAAATAAATATTCAATCCAGCAAGACGATAGACGCCAGCGGCTGATCTTCCTAACATTTGCTTGTTTACATTAACGCCCCTCACGAAAACTGTCTCATTTCATTTTTCAAGGAGCTTTTCGGAGATATAACGACATCACTCCTTCCATGAGTAACTTGCACAGGTAACTTACATTATATCTAACCATTTATAATCACAAAAGAATTATTTTTCTGGTTTGTAATTTTTTCGCGTGATTTCAACAGAAAAAACTTTGCAATTTACTTTTCTTAAACTATCTTCCTCCAGATAGAGGAATACAAGTAGTGGTAATGATAGCCCTGTGATTTTTCTTTGTATGATACATAATTCGCGTCTGCTTTTCTAATGCGACACGCACTGGAATAATCTTTTCGAATCTTTTGAAGAAATAGAGGTCTCACATTTGGTTTCGTTTTTTATATTACATAACGTGGGGAAATTTATACTTTATGACCCGCAAAGCGATTATGAACAAACATAAACTGGCAAGAGTTATGTTATACTAGTACCGTATAACAAAGGTACAAATCATATTTATTCCTTATAACTCCTTAATGAAAATTTCTGAAGTATCGAAAATTTTGGTTTTCGGACTTACACGAGATCTTATGGCAAAAAACCTCTTAAAATGAAAATGATTTTCAATCAAATTAGTGTATTCGAAATAACTTAAGTTATTGAGTGGAATTTGATTTTGAAAATCTACAACTACAAGGGGTCATAACTCCCTTATTAAATGAGTAAAAAAAAGTTAACGAACTTGTCTGAGCTTTTATGGTAATAAACCTCATTAAATTGTATTCTTTTTTTTTCTTTTTATTTTTGCTTATTAAACAGGTACCCAAGATACAATATTCGTCGAAACTACAATGTATTTGATTTAAGGGACATTTTGTTGCCATGGCAACACATTTTGAGCTTTTGGCAACAAACCTTACTCCTATTGTAATTATGCTTCAAGTAGTGTATGGGTTGATATGTGTCAAAATAAGTGGAAACCTGAAAGAAAAAAAGCTTTCTAGCATGATATTAGTTATCTTGAATTTTCACTGAAATTTCGGTAGTTAAAGGATTAATATCATTTGCAAATGAGCAAATGGATGAAAACTGATGTTACTATGTTTATTTTTGTTAGTAGTTACCCATCTTTGGCCAGCCGAGCTGATGCAATACCCATTCAACATAGGTCCGTTTTTACACATGTTTTATAATAGCTAATACTCCTTTCTATTATAACACTTACTTTCAGACTTTGTGAGTGTTTTCATAAAAACATATAGTTGGTGTAAAAATATATCAAACCTAGCCTGACCCAAAATGGCAAGTTATGGATTTAATCAAATCTCCTCATATACCACTTCTCCTGGTGAAAAACATCCATATTAACAAAGGTATATTGATAATGGTTCAGTTTATAAACTTGTATATGGTCGGAAATAAATATCAACTTGCTTCGGCCCCATCAATACACTTTACAGAATGTTTGAAATTTTCTCCTTTTTAACCATATTTGAAACAGACTGTTTAACTGTTTAAGCAGAACATATTTGAAATGAAAATATTCGCTCTCAGACTATAAATGTATTCAGTCTAATATGTATTTGATCGAAAGTGAATAGTCAATTTTTCTTCGTTGCTTCACTATGAATTAATTATAGAACGTTTATCAACAGGAATATAAAGATATATACTATGTATAGGGCTCCCTGTGACTGTTCGTATATAATCTTACAATGCTGCTGCTGCTACTGATGATTATGATTATAATTATTATTACTTGATATTATTATTATGATTATTATGATCATGACTACAAATGCTGTATTATAATCAAGACTATCATCATCATCATCATCATCATCATCATCATCATCGTCATAACGCTCCGACCTCTTCCGTATCCAGGGATCCGTGTTTGCCCAATTCTCTTACCCTTTATTTTATACTTCCTAATGGAGTTATGAGATTGTTCACTATTTGTTATTTTCACCTTTTCATCACCAATATAGCCATTTTCAATATTACTATCATCAGTGCCATTATATTCATCGCAATAATCATTTTCATCATTATCATCATCAGAATCATCGTTGTCATTATTGTTTAATTGTTATCGTTACCTCCTCTTAATTGATTATTTTCTGTAAACATTTACTTGAATAATTGCTTGATGATTGTAGATCTGAAAAGTACGGGTACTTGAATTTTTAATTTAACAGTGTGAAGTGAACCAAACTTGACATGAAATTTCCTTATGATTCCCAATGTTTGATTGGTCGTCCAAGACATGAAATTGCAGCTATCTATATATAGTGAAACTAATTAGACACACTCCAGGTATTTGTCACAGTCAAATTATTTGATCAGTTCCAATTATCAGTATTCATGTATATACGGCAATGTTTTTCATTACTAAAATTGTATTGATGCAGGGCCAATCTCTCTCTCTCTCTCTCTCTCTCTCTCTCTCTCTCTCTCTCTCTCACACACACACACACACACACACACACACACACACGAGTTTATTTGTGTCCTTAATAATATAATTCTTTTATTTCCTTAATAGAATTATTAGTATTCTTATGAAGCGAATCTAAGTTACTTTATCTATGACTATCGCTTATTCTCCTGACTCTAGTGTAAGTTTATATTTTCTTTCTTTTGTTTAGATGTCTTCGTTCCAGATAACAGATTCACTTGTTGTCGGACTGTTGGCTGGCTTTGGATTTTGCATTGGAATCATATTACTGTGCCTTTTAACGTGGAAGTGTTTCTGCGGAACAAGTTCCGACAAAACAAAGAAGAAAAAGAGAATGGGACCATGGGTGATAGAGATGATGACATCTAAATCCTCATCAGGACAACAGAAACATAAGGAACAGAAAAACAACGGAAACACTGATCCCGAATTCGAGTTGCGTCATCAAAAATGCTTTGATACTTATCTGAATTGAGATATATTTCCGATATACATGTATATAAATTTTCTCTTTTTTTTTACTTAAAAGATGTTTTTTTCACTAACCGATAAGAAAATACACACCTTAGTAATCACATGAGATAAAAATGTAATACTTTTTGGGAGAGAAAATCAGTTACGAAGAAGATAGCATGTTTGCGAATACACTTTGTATACATATATATACAATAAAGGGCATGTTTTGAGAAATATCGAAGCATTTAGGCAGTATCTTTACATAACTGTGCACCTGCGCGGTTGACAAACTTTACGATTGCAGTAAAGATCTGGAGATATGGTTATGTCTGACATAAGTGTGATCATTTAGTGTGTTAGTGTTTTCTCTGATCGATCCTTACAATAAATTTACCAAAAAGCAATGAACATCACAGGTAAATGCGTCATTACGGAAATACCTCAGTCAACATTTCTAGTTCAATTTTCTTTTTTTTTGTATAGCACTAGTTTGCTAGCGTCAGTGAAATAAAGGGATTCGCTGGGGGCTACTGCAGTGATATTTTCTTGATGCTTTGATAAACCTTAGCCCTGAGGTTTTAGCGTGAACATTGCAGAAATGATTTAAAGATTTTGCATTTTATATTGCAGATTCGAAGATAAATTGAATCTTTAAAGGCAACTGACACATAAAAGTATTGGATACTTTAAACTACTCAGAACAGGATCCGACAGCATTTACTCATATTTCTAAATAACACAATTTAAATGAATGTCCTCTCAAATTATCCAATTCTGCGAATACTTATATGTAGAACCTTGGGAAACAAATGAAGACAATCAAAGTTTTATAGTTTAGATATGTCGCATTACCATATCATGGCCTAAGTATTGGAAAACAGCTTATCATCGAACGTACAACCCTCTCCCGTATTAACAAATATATACATGTACATTTATATCAAAGTTTACATTCAAAGATTTTCAAATATAGTACGAATAAAAAAGGAACAATAACAATTTTATATATAAATTACTGGGGCTTCCGTGGTCGAGTGGTTAGCGTGTTCGACTGCAAATCGGAAGACTCGGGTTCGAGCC
>JACSZP010010491.1:0-17079 GCA_016161895.1 Pinna nobilis
TGTAAAACAGAGAAAATGAGGTTTAAATACAAGTACAATAGTAATGTTTCATATTTTTCATAGCTAATCAGAATATTAGAACCATATTTCTACAGAAGATGTAGATTGTAATGACACATGGTCTGATNNATGGTCTGATAACTATATTTCACTTTTGATGGCAATGTGGGTTATCAGATTTATGCATGGGCCACAGAATTAAATATTTCACTGATAGTCGTGATCAATAAATGCAGAAACACACTCATATTAATTTGTTTATGTTACTACAGTAAAAATTGTTCAATCCTATGACAATATATCTTAGTAAGTAAGGTATCCCACTTTGTTTGGTCGTAGAGTATAATTGTACATAGGCGGATCTAGGAATTTTCAAAGGGGGTTGAAGACCTCGAGTTTTTTTTCCTAACGGTATTTCAAAAAAATTTGCATCCCCCCCAAAAAAAATTGAAGCGGGACAAGTTATGTTTATTTCCTTCAAGAAACTTGCTTTCCTTTTTTAAGACTACCTGCTTTCACGTTTACACTTGAAGTGAATGCATACATGTAGAAGCCGATTAGATCCAAAATATTTACAGAGATGAATATTACAATTGGCGAGCTAGCGAGCCGAAAAAAAATTCGAGATATCAAATAAATTTATATCCAATTTAAAGAAATGAAAGAAGGTGATAAAATTATGAGCAGCTTTAACTTAGATTTGTCTAACTTGCTATTTTATTTGTGACACAATTTAAAGTATGATTAAGAAATAAGTGGCGAGCGAAGAGAGCCGATATTTTTTATTAGACATCAAATACATTTATATTTTTCAAGAAATAATATAAGTTGATCAACGAATTCGGCGAGCGAAGCAAGAAGAAAATAATGGGGAGTTTTAACTATATTTGTTGTGTGGTTGGTTGTATTGTTGTTTAACTTCCCACTCAAGAATATTTCACTTATATGGAGACGTCAACGTGTGCCGGTGAAGGGCGACAAATTTTGCCTATGCTCGGCACTGGCAACACCTACTGTGACACCGGACCTCGGTTTATACTGTCTCATCCGAAAGACGGCCAACCGTATCGTGGCATGGACTCGAACTCCAGACTTTTCGATTCGAAGTCGAACATGCCGTAACCACTACGCCCCAACCTAAATTTGTCTAACTTGCCATTTGTGATAGAATTTAAAGTACATGTCTAAAGAAATGACCAGCGAGCCTAACATAATTTTTTCAGATATCAAATGAATTAATAATTCTAAAGATCTAAAGTAAGCCGTTGATTAACGAATTCGCGAGCGAACGTCGCCAAAATAATTGGAAGTTTTAACGATCAGTTTGTCCAACTTGCTATTTTATTTGTGATACAATTTAAAATTAACAGAATTAACTAGCAAGCGAAGTCAGTCGGAAATTTTGTAGATATCAAATAGATTTATAATCAACCCTTTCAACACAAATGACCGAAATGGACTGGTCTTTAATTTGTCTTGCTGTAAGTTGCTTGTGCAACCTCCCTATCCACACTGTTGGATCCGTCAGTGTTTTTATGTTCCTCTAATCAGGCTTTGAGAATGTCTGTAATCCTTGAATACCTATTGATTTCAAATAATGAAACTTCGAGTTTTTCTTTCTTTTTTTTTTTTTTTTTTGACAAAGAGGATTAGAATTTTTCTGATATACAGCATCAGGATTCAATTAACAATTTGATGTTCACCGACCCAACGATATCCCCTTGTTCTAAAACGACCAATGCAAAAAACGAGACGTTTGCATGAAATTTTAGGTGAAATAAAATTATAACACAACCTTATATAATCATACAAATTCAAACTATTCACATCTACATATCTTTCAGGTTTCCCCTGCTCTCTTTTGTGCGTTTTTCTTCTTCTTCTTTCTTATTTATGCGAAATTGAAAAGGGGTTCAACCCCCTATCCACCTGTCTAGATCCGCTAGCGAACTGGAACTCGATTTTTCAAGCTGTCATCTCGGAAAATAGAGTCTTATGAGAAAACCGTCTAGATTTTGTTTCGATTTGCCTTCTTATTGTGAACAACACATAAAATAGGTATAGAGTTCACAGTTTAAAAAAAATATATATGTAGGTTACAACGGAGACATTATCTCTGGTTACAATTATATGTGGTATATTTCCAATTCAGGGAATATTTTGGTTGAATATCATCATGGAAAAAGGGGGTGTCTCCCTGGATTCCATTCCAATGTTTTAGTAATAATTTGTGCATGGAGATGCTTCCTAGCGGTATATCAACATGCGCGGATCCAGATATTTTTCCCGGAGGGTAAACATTTTCCAGGAGTCGAACTTGTGTTAAGGCAAAAATAACATAAGATTAGCATCTAAGCATAATTGACCAAGAACGGACACATGATACACTTTGCCGATTTTAGGGGTGGGGGTCTCCCTTGAACCCCCTTTAGATCCGCGCATGACCAATTCTGTGTTATATAACCAAGGACTAATAAGCGAGTTTATGTTTTATAAGTCCTTGATATAACTCATGATTCTGAATTGAAATATACACCCCAGCAGTGTTAATCAGGCAGCAATGAAGGCTATGATATGTACATTAATAGGCCTACAAAGCTTCGATTACGGCTAATCTCTAAGTTACCTCGTAACAGGAATCGAACATCAGTCATAGATCTAGATTTCTCAGTAATTGATTCAGTTTACATGTAGTTTGAACAGAGACGTATAGGGCCTATAACACATATAAATGTGTTATATATATACGTCTCTGGTTTGAACGGATCAGTGCAAATATATATTACTGATATATCATATATAATGATAAAATTCACTGCCAGGGACTTAAATAATAATAATATATAATGATAAATTGATATCTACGATGTAAATATGAATGTGATAGAACAGAGACGTACATGATATGTGTTATATATATACATGTACGTCTCTGGATGGAATAAAGAAAATCGGGTTTAACTTTTTGAATTTACCGCCAAATCTATGCAAGCGTTCCTAAGACTTTCACGCGTCCTTAAGACGCAGACAAAGTCATCGTACTTCCGGGCGGAGGAGAAGATTAATATGAATGAATGTAAAATAACGTAAATTTTTGTAGTTATGTACTTTTCACGATGAGAAACAGTCGACCGAGGAAGACTTATACCCATTTTCATTTTGAAAATTGCCATTACGGAAGGAAATAATCGTTCGTTTTGGCGAGTGAAGCCAGTGAAGGTGCAAGGTTAATTCACTGATAAAACTTCGTTGGTTCTTCCACAGTACAAATCGACAATTGTAGTGTAAGATAGTATATCGCAATTGTCAGTTCTGCACCTGCAGGAACGTCCGATACCTATACAAGGACGGAATACTTCTGTATTTGTAATATCAGTCCATTTGTAGTTATACCCTCAAGGTTTTTGGATAGAGAGAGACAAAGCTTCCTTGAGTCCTTCAACTCCTTGTGAATTTGAGGGAGGCTTTCGAAATTTTTGTCTAATTATTGGTGTTCTCATATCATTCACTGACTTGTTTTCAATGGTTTTTATCCGTTTATGATATTTAAAATGGATGACAGTAAAAGATTTGCAAATCCGCAAGAGGAAATTAAATACTGGAGAGAACAAGCAGAAAAATTCAAACAAGAGTGAGTAAATGACATATTTATTTATGTTATAACTTTTATGGTAGACCTATCCTATGTGCATCAGTACTATTAGAATTACATGGTGTGTGTATTGCCAATGTTTTTCCACATTTGCACACTTTGACCTATGGTATCTTTTGAATGTAAAATTGAAGTTGAATTTTAATAGAGGTCCTACATAAAAGAATCTTGGTTGCTTTGCCCATTTTCAAATTCTGATACATTCCAGGTCATTTTGCTCTAGGACCCCTACAGTACCAGGTATATCATTTTACATTGTGCCTTCATACCATTGATGAGTTTAAGACCACTAATCAACCCTGTAAAGTTAAATGCACAAGCCAATGCATTAATTGATTTAGTGGTACATGGACATGTAGATAAACAACTTTTGGGTAGGCCCTTTAGGCTTTATATGCACTATATGTAAGACTCTGGAGTCTAACAATACATGCAGACATTTGGAGCCATCCATAAAAAAATGGTTGGTTTGCTGTAACGTGACCTCACACTCAAAACCCTGCAACTCATCTTTTTATTGCCATTCCATTTCCAAGATTTTTTTTCAGATCTTCCAGACCAGATCTTTTTCAGATGTTGTATATGCTAATATATTTTACAGTTAAAAAAAAAGAACCCTTTTCACAATAAGTCTGCATTACAGCAAACCACAATTTTGTTAAGTATGACCTGTTTTAAAGTTTTTTATAAATTGATCTGTCAGTATTAATGTGAAATATACTCTGTGCAACCACACAATTCATTGAAGAAAATCGAAATTAATTGATTGTGATAATCAAAATCATTACTATAATATACAGGGTATAGGCATAATATACAGGTATGCAAGGAAGCAATACGGCCTGTCCTGTAGAAATAAAGATGAAATATCTCGAGGTGTTTACGGTACTTACATGTACATTTAATGCATATATATAATGGTATCTCTTAGTATTTACACGTACAGTGTATGAACATACATGTAAATAGAAATTAGGGCAAACATCCTACAATGTACATGATGATGAAGGGCAGAGTTCATAATGTTGGCAAAAGGACCTGATTTAGAGAGAAAACTAGAATAATCAAGCTTTGGTCCTACAAAGGTACTTGTATCGGTACAAAATGCCTTATTCCCGTACAGGTACAGGCTACACTTGTATCTATACAAGTACAATAGTACAGGTACCTGTACAATGTAGATGGTTGCTTTGATTCAAATGAGGAATAGATCTTCCTTTGACTATTTTACTATATGTCCTAATGTCCATTCTTTAATTCTCCAAAGCGGCAAAGGTTTTTTTTTTTGAAAAATATTTAAGGTATTCACTTTTTTCAATACAACATTGTTGATGTACCTGTTCCTGCATGGACCTGGTCAGGGCCCACCCTGGAATCTGAAAACTCTTAACTTAGCCAAAAAATTACTAGGCAACCAATAATTTTTTAGCTAATGGATGTTTTTCCTAGCCAACTGAACATTTAATTTTACCGATATATGTGAAATAGGTTTGATAATTTAAGAGGACATTTGATAGCCATACAATTTGAACCCAATTTGAAAAGTCTCCTCATTTCATGACATCTGATGGTTGAGTATATACATTTGTACAGGTTACTTGTACATAAAATTCTTGATGTGATTATCTTAAACCATGCAATAGAAACACTCTTATATGTTGTGGCTTATAAAAAAATATATTAGCCAGAAAATCAGCCAAAAGTGAATTTTTTTTAGCCATATAAAGCCCATATTTGAAAAAAAATGCCAATGGCTCAATTGGCTATCTACAAGGTGAGCCCTGCTGGTTTGTATGTTAAATGGCACTGTTACACTCATTTTAGTTACTGGTATATATAAAGCAAATTACAACTCGCTGTCTCAGTAAGGTTTCTATTTTGCCTTGCAATTGTACATTGTACTGTTTGTACATGTACATGTGTATAAATTGCCAAATGTGATTACAGATTGAATCATGAATGTAGCAAACCTTTATAGTTATACCCTATAGTTCAAAACATTCTTGTACATAAGTCATTCATTTGTAACATATGGTAATAAATTATACAGCATCATTGTTATTGATACTATGTACCGGGAGAGTGGATTTAATCTTATGAATTTTGAATGAGGGGAACCTGTTTCTGTCAGTCCTCATCTTACAACGTGTACAACAAATGGCCGTGAGTTGTGGGCATGGTCCACAGTGATATTTTGAAGCCCTTCACCAGTATTGACATCTTTGGGAGCCAAGGTTCCGATTCGTTTCCCTTATCTCCACCTTGGTGGATTTAGCCCAGTTCAAAATTTCCAATATTTTCCCCTTGCGGCTTATCAGAGTTATAGAACTTGAATTTAATTTTAAAAAACCTATCAAATTGAGCATTACACAAAAGCAGTAGGATGAAAGTTTCAATATAAAAGTATGTCGACATGAACTGGAAGTGCCAGACAAATTATTACTGCAACAACGAATAACACGAAATCTGATTACATGTAGCTGCTATGAATTTCTATACTATGGCAAAGAAAAGCGGGAAATTTTTAGGCGAGCTAAATCCGCCAAGGTTGAAATAAGGGTAACAAATCGGAACCTTGGCTCCCAAAGATGCCAATACTGGTGAAGATGCAGCATTGGTGACATCTATATGTATGGTACCCGTGCACGCACATGTACAGTGGAGTTGGTCTATATCGAAGTCAAAGGGGATTGACTTTTGACTTCATTATAGACATCCACCGTTTTAAGCATCAGAATTTACTACATAAATAGATAAATAGTAATTCTTTTCGAGGATTTTATTCCTATTTGTTATAGCACTGAATTTGCTTTAAGCCAATTCGTTATAGACCGACTCTACTTTTTATATATGATATAAGAAAGACTTTTGATAGGAATGTTTTATAACAACATAACATCATATGTACCTGTACCTTTATACATGTACAGTTGTACTAGTACATAAATACATGAAGTCAACAACAAAAGGAAAATTTGTTGAATTCCTGTTCTGTAATTTCCCTGTAAATGTTAATGATAATACTTGTGTATGTACATGTTTAGTACCGATACATGTACCAGTACTGGTAGTATGACAATAAGGATGCATTCCAGTAGACAGGAAGTTTACATGTATGATATGACCCTAAAAGCATCATGAATTCACATTTTTCTCCCACAGGCCCTTTTAGTGTTGGGATATCACTGCTATTCAAATTAACCACCATGTTTCAGACTTTCAGTGGATCTGTATAATGTCCACTCTGTTTTTTAGCTCAACTAGTCATAGACCAGCACTTGTATTTAACTAAGTAACTAAATTAACCATGGATTCATAATTGAATGAATATTATATATAGTATACAGTTAATTCATATAAGAAATGAAAGATACTTCAACTCTAAGACTATGGTTTATTTTATTTTAGCATTTGAAGTAGTGTTATAAATACACATGTATCAGATTTTTATGTGGAATAGCTAATACTGTTGGTTTCAAATAAAAGACTACCGGGTGCATGTAATGTTTTGAATATAGATGTTCATGTACAATATGTACACGTACATGTGGTACCCAACTACACTTGACCATTTTTGCGAGATACTGGAACCCCAGTGTGTACATGTACAGGTACATTTGTGTACATATATACATGTAGCTTTTGTGCACCAAGGGAACTTGATATTTTTGTTAAGAATTCATGAGTTACACTTACAGGATATTTACTGTTGGCTGACACTCTCTACAGACTCTCCTTTATGAATCACACCACTGTCATGATGCAAGTGGTGTAATATTGCCTCAGAACATATTACGCTGCACTAAAAACAGCTCTAGACTAAAGGAAAAATATATCTCTTTCCATGTTCTGTGGAGGAGTGTAGATACATGTAGTTAATGGATGATCTAGAATGTAGTCACATACATGGATGATTGTACTATGTACTAGTTACTTGTGTTCAGCATGTGCAGGTAACACATACAGTCAAACCTGTTTTAAGAGACTGTCCAAGGGAAGGAGCAAAAAGGGTCACATATGGCAGGTGGTCTCTTAATTCAGGTGATTTATGATATATAGGAAAAAACCACTTTGGGAACCATACAATTAGGTCACATAAGACGGGTTTTCCTTTAATTCAGTGGTCTGCTAAGGCAGGTTGCATGTACATTGTGTTAGTTGTTTGTGTACATGTAGTTCTACTGAAGGTAGACTCTAATGCATTCCATGAATCTGATATTGAACTCTTCAAAAATCCCGTTTTCTCCTGAATATTCAATATATTGGGTTAATATCTAGATGGAAACCTACCGGTAAGAAAAGAATTGGAATGTTGAACTTTCTGAAATCCCTGACGTGTAAACATACATTTATTGTCAGGATCTATTACTTTTCTAGACCCAGATGAGGGAATAGTTGAATTTTGTATTTAGTGGAGATCAGCACCTTTAAGTACATGTACATTTACAGTAAAACTTGTATACAATGACCTCCTTTGGGACACAAGAAAACTAGCCTTTATAGGGAAGTGGTCTTTATATAGTGGTTGATTTGTACACAAATAGTTCTATAGGGTAGAGCAAAAATGGTCTTTGTGACCAGGTGGTTGCTTATGCAGGTTTTACTGTATATAAATTTACATATTTATACAGGTAGAACAGGTGTTGTTTTATAATAGTACATGTACCACCAACAGGGTTCAGAGGGCTTCCATAGCCGTCATTTTGACAATACACGTCTTCCTTGGGTCAGATACAAAGAACATATATCTGTGAAGTGTGTCAAATATCAAGATGGATTTTTTGTCAATAATCCAATAAATATTGCATGTACATTGTATAGCTATATGTCCTCATGTGTGATCTAGTAGCCATTATTGCTATGTAATGTCATGAATGGGATGTAAAAAAATAAATGCCAAATTTGTCATAATCAGCAGACAATGTGCACTCTATGGATACCCATTTTTAGTATAGATTAAAGCACAAATGAAGATTTGAAAGACAGTCCTAATTTTGGTACCTATATTCCGTTCTGTCCATGCGACTTTGTTATTAGAGGGTTATGTGCATGCTTTATGAATCAATATTTACCGGTAATTGTGCAGCCATATGTAAAATAAAACAACAGAAAACACATGGTGGTAATAGACGATTACTAATCTTGTCAATCTGTATTACATCGGGCTCACAATTGTCAGTACACAGATAAGATTCTGTAGTTATGTATAAAATGTTTTGGACATAATGCTCAATCAAGCAAAACTGTCACCTTGTAATTTACCAGAGACCTTAGAAATAGACACCTTTGTACTCCAATTAATTAATATTTGATGTTTATTTCGAACTTCAAATTCTCTTATGCATGCAGCATTCTTTTGGTCCCTGCCATTTTTAAGCTTACAATGCATGGTGTACAGAGTACATGCACATACCGGTATCATTTCTGTACTGTAACAATATTCTACTACATATAATGTACAGTCAACTTCACTTATAACTAATGCATCGGTACCGGTAAATTAACTTTGTTAAATCAAGAGGTTCGATTGTTGAATCAGGTTTATACACATTAGAGGTACATGTAAACACACGGGACTCAGAGATTTTGCTGTTGCCATAAATTCGCTTTTCGACTTCGCTACATGTACGTGTACATGTATTCTTGAAGTTCACTGTACATTGAAAATTGATGTAAGAGCTATCATTACAGTAGAACCTGTCTTAAAAGACAATTCTATCTGCAATGAAAATGTGTATTTTGAAGAAGGTATTCTCTCAAACAAGGTTTTGTTAACTTTTACATGTATCTAATGCTTTGGTTCTTAGAAAGTGGTCTTTTATGATAGTGGTCCATCCCTGCATGCTTTACTGTGGAGCATCCCAAATTTTAAAACACAAAATTTTGATACAGTTTTTCACTTCCACAAGGTATACAAGTATCTAGTAACTACATATATATAAGTCCTCTATTTCTCTTTTTCTATTTGACGAATAGTAAAAGACTATGGAGAGTGATGTTAATCAACAACAATAACAGTATAATTGTATGTACATGCTGTTTACCCTTTAGTCATTCAAGTACAGGTACATGTACATTTACACCATGAACAGAGGTACATGTTAGTGTATTAATTTTCTGTTATATGCCCCAAGAATACTCTATCCTGGGAATCTTGTACAAATTAGTGCAGTACTAGTACTGACCCACTTACAACTTTTAAACATCAACATCTAGCCATTGTAAACTATATGTTCAAACAGAGGCCTCATGGACATAAAACTTTTAGGTTATATATCATTCTTTTCAAGTCTGTTTCTGCACATGTACATATGTTAGGTTGATGTAAAAAAAAAAATGCAGCGTGACTACTTAAATCTCTTTCCACACACCAGGGCTACCTGCATAGCCCTAGGGTGGCTCCTTGTTTGGAGTTGAATTTAAAATGCAACCAAGGTTGAGTTTGTTGCAAGTATACATACATCTACATGTAAATATATTTAGTTTATTAGACATCTAGATCTACAGAAAACAAAAGTTAATATATAGATGAGGGAGATGCTAGTGTATGACCTAGGGTCAAGTATCTGTCTAAATGTCAGTAACAGAAGTGTCAGAGAACAAATAAGGTGTAAAACAAGCATAGATGTACCTGTAGGCTAGGGAGGCTACCATTTGTCTGTCTGATTGATAGTTACAGCATACACAATATAAAATGACCATTATTTACTGTCTTACATATGTATAAAATGGAGGGTTTATCCTAAAAAAAAAAACCATTGTGAATATATGTACAACTTTATTTAATGTTGACCTCAAGAACTTTTCCCTCATATGGAAACATCACTGAAAGCTGGTGAAGAGTTGTTGTTGTTATATTGTTTAATGCCCCACTCAAGAATCTCTCACTTACGTGGAGATGGCACCAATGTTGGTGAAGTGTCAAACATTTGGCCTATGCTTGGCACTTACCGGTATGACCATTGAGTAATAAGGGTTCTTTAACCTGCCAACACATACTGATTCAGGACCTCAGTGTTTACTGTCTTATCCCTTAGATAGGAATAACTACTCGCATGTAATGGTACAACCAAATAAACAATGTCTTTAATGTTGATTGAGTGAATCATGTGAAAACTTGTTAGATACATTTGTGGAAGTAGCACATTAACTGTGAGTATGTGTTACAGGTACTCCACAATATACTTTGATCTTTATATGAAATGTGGATTTTTTATTCACTATTTTTAAAGTACATCTTTATCTCGATTCTTATTTACCGATCTTCAAATATGGAGTTCCTTTGACACTTAAAAACACTAATGTATATACAAAGATGCCTACATGCTATTTCTACTTACAAGTACATAAATGTATAGGTGCAAAGTTCATACAACCTTGAGCCTAATCAGGTTTAAGGTAGATTACCGGTATATAAAACATATTTAAGAAGTCATTGATAAATTTATATAGCCGACATTAGAGAAACTTATTACTGTAATTCAAGTCAATTGCTTCTTTCATTAATCAATTTAAAATCATGACTTTCTACACGTGCATATTTTGTTGCATGTGCCTGTATCACCCATGGCTCTGCATGGGAGACCCATGGTCTTAATGACCCTGTTGTTATTATTCTTGCCATCAGAAACTGTTCAAATACATTTGACTTTTCTTGTCCTTCAGTTTAGACAACAAAAACCAATGCCCTGTGTTGTTGTAGGTGTTGGTGCTCACTTCTCATTGGTAGTGAGTTCTAGGTACATGTATTAGTGCACAAAAACTCCTTACTTCTCATTGGTAGTGAGTTCTAGGTGTTGGTGCACAAAAACCCCTTACTTCTCATTGGTAGTGAGTTCTAGGTGTTGGTGCACAAAAAATCCTTACTTCTCATTGGTAGTGAGTTCTAGGTGTTGGTGCACAAAAAACCCTTACTACTCATTGGTAGTGAGTTCTAGGTGTTGGTGCACAAAAAACCCTTACTTCTCATTGGTAGTGAGTTCAAGGTGTTGGTGCACAAAAATCCCTTACTTTTCATATGTAGTGAGTTCTAGGTGTTGGTGCACAAAAATTCCTTTCTTCTCATATGTAGTGAGTTCTAGGTGTTGGTGCACAAAAAACCCTTACTTCTCATTGGTAGTGAGTTCTAGGTGTTGGTGCACAAAAAACCCTTACTTCTCATTTGTATAGTGAGTTCTAGGTGTAGGTGTACAAAAGAACCTGTACTTCTCATTTGTAGTGAGTTCTAGGTGTTGGTGTACAAAAGAACCCTTCTTATTGTTAGTGAGCTCAAAGCAGACGCCAACTTGTAGCCCTTCACCAGCATACATTGATGTCTCCATTTAAGTAAAAGATTCTTCTGCAAGATATTTTAACAACACCAGTACAACAACTCCTGGAACTCTTACCCTCAGTTTTGACTGCTGTTGTTTTAAATCATACAACTCTCTATCTCAAACTGTTGTGAATTCTCAGGTATGGTTTTTGTGATGCATTGATTAGGGAGTCATTAAGGTGCATTTATGCTTACCTGTTGACAGGTACAGCAATGATTTATATACATTTGTGGATGATTATCAAGTGCTGCATGTGACGAATTAACAATCAGTCTACTTTGATAAATCTCTCATTTATTCTGTACTTATGACTTTTTTACGTTTATCAACTTTAGAATTTCTGGTATTGGGTGATTGTAATGGCTGTTTAAGCTTGTTTAATGGTTTTGTTTTCCACCATTCTCTATTGTGTGACTTTTTCATTTCTTTGATATCTTTGGTGTTGAGTGATTGTAATTGTAGAGAGGACAGTTTGATGATGATGCACTGGTTTGTTCTGTACTGTAATGTATGGCTATAACGGTATACTATTTCTAGTAGGTGGTTGTAGTATGTCATGTCTCCCTTTTGTAAATTCTGTTGCAGCTAATTGGAATGAAATGAAGAGTAGTCTTTATTGATTTGATATTTCCGTACAATGAACAATCTGTCGCCCTGGTTGTAGGAGGGAGATATGAGGGTTTGTTTACTGTGACAAGTCATGTATGCCCCACAGGTTTGCCCTGGAGAAATATGGCCTGCCTTGGAGTTGGATAAACAAATCCTCATGTCGCCCAACAACCAGGGCAATAATGTAGATTGTTTTGAGTGATTGTATTGACTGTTGAAGTTACAGTACAGCATGTCATGAGAGGCCTCCCCAGTAGCTATAGATGAGGCTGTTGTACAGCTGTGGCTGTAGAGACAGATTATGATTCCAGGACTTTAGTTCTCCTCTCCCTCCCCAGGACAAATAGTCAAAGGGGAATGAGAACAGGTGCTCTTTCACAGTGGTAGTTTCACAAGACAGGTTTTACAGGTGTTGAAATGTTTAAGCACATCTTGTTTAATGCCAGCTTTTTGTGGCTAGCCAATTTTTCTTCACTACATCTGGTTTTAGTGGCTATGGCTATTCTAGATAGTGTAAGGACATTACAATGTATGATATGGTGTCTAGCCACTTTTTCTTCACTACATCTCCTGATTTTAGTGGCTATAATAGCTGTTGTAGATAGTGTAAGGACATTATATGGTGTCTGCTCTACATTTGGACTGTGTAATTGAGATTTATAACTTGACTGTAAATTCTCTGCCACATGTTCAGCAGCTTTTCCATAGTTTGCTATTGATTAGTAATTCACCATACACAGCAATGGCATGACTCATGGCAAATAAATGTGTGTCAAATACGCATATACTGCATTCTGTGTACCTCTACCAGCTGATTGTACATACAAACACTACAATTACAGTATTTGTTGACATATCAAATATTACACCTGTACATGTACTTGAATGTGTCTGCTTTGAATCCAATTTTCCCTATTTATTAATAACTTTATCCTTCCATTAGATTTTTATCAAGCTTTTGTCACCAATATACATGCAAGTCATAATGTATTTGTTCAGTGCTGCAGCTTCCCACACCCATGAAGTATAAAGTTTACAGTTGAATTAGGACATTACAAGTGTATTAGTTAAGTACATGTTGTAAGTAGGTTGGTAAAATGTACATTTCTGTTTATTTCAGCCTACTAAGATTACTGCTGCTCAGGGTAATTTTTCATCCTCATGTAGCTATTTTGACCAATCTTAAACATACTAGTATTAATTACGACCTCCTTAAAAATAACAAACAATTAAAACAAAACAAAACAATGATGACAACAAAAATATTATGGATTAATGCTCCAAAACCTGCACATATATTTTGGAACCTGTCTTTAGACCATCCCCACAACTATGCAAATGTGGTCTTTCAAGACAAATGCTCAGTCTCTCTCTCTTGACAGATTTTTTTTAATTAATTTTCATTGTAGATGTAAGTAGTCTTTCAAGATAGGTAGTCTCCCACAATAGTAATCTCGTACATGTAAAACAGGGCCCAATATACTAAGTAAAGACATTTGATTTTAATTTCAAAAGACACAAGGAACTAATTTTCAGACTAGAAGAGATATATTTCTTTTGTATAATTCAATTAAACGAAATACATAGAAAGGGTTTGCCTGATCCCATTAGCATCAAATATAACAAGAAGAATAGCTACACCATTCAGATTTCTCACACAATGCTCCCAGCTACTACTTTTGCTTGTTGACATTTTGCTTTTGGGGATCAGCAATAAACTGGTAGTCAGCACTTTTGCCATAGCTATAGTGAACTTCGAGAATAGCGAAGTCGAGAACAACAAATTTCCGGTAATAATGAACAAAATCTCGGAGTCCCATGTGTTTACTTTTAATGTGTATAAAACCTGAAACAACGAAACTCTTGATATAATGAAGTAAATTTACTGGTAGGGATGCATTTGTTATAAGCGAAGTTGACTTCATAAGAGATTTACACAGAACCCAACATGATCTAACCAAAATCAAGGGCCAAACTTTTAACCTGTATTGGACAGTCACTGTATTGAATATCGATACACAAGAAGATACCAATACATATCAATATATTTCGATATATAAATTCACCCCTAATGTCTAATGAGATCTAGGGTAGTCATGCTTCGGTGAGCTGTCAGACAGGTATTCCTCCGCATGTTTACTACAATGTACCAGTAAAGCTCATTTATGAGATATATAGGTCAAGTTAAAAAAGGAAATTTAACATTTGTTAATGAAAATTTTCTTAACCTTTGTTTAATTCTTTGCTTTCCCACGTGTAAATAAAAGTAAAGGCCTCCTGTAAGGAGGATGTTTTTATCCTTATGACAAAATTAATGTAGGTAGTTAGTTTAAATGGATTATCAACCTTTATCCTGTTTCCAGTCACACATACACGCAGATTGCCAGATATTGTGTAACCATACAATTACATGTATATTAGAGACTAGGAAGTGAGGAATTTAGTCAGGATTATTTGAATTGTAATAGGAAACTTGCAACATTAGTGATGAATTTCTTCAGAAAATCACATTTCTCAAACAGGAAATTCCATTCCTGTTTTTATATAATTTTATCATGTTTTCAGTTTTCCAAGAAGTGTGTGTGGGAGATCACACATTTTATGTCACTTTTTGGTTAGGACAAAATCCAGTTTCATCACTCTCAATGCTGATTTGAATACACAGACATTGATAAATACCTTTTATAAACATTTACATGTACATGTATATAATATACAAAAATGAACCAGTTTCTAGTGTACTTAATTACCTATATATCTACCTCTGACACACATAATGTTGACTTTTATTTACATGATAATTAATATACACAGTGACATCTACAAGTATCACATGAGTATGACTGTTTCATAGTTCTTCATAAAATCATTCAGGTGCATGTACATGTACATTTGTATTAGATGTGGTTTCACCTTCTGATCATGAGGGTGAATCTGAGCCATGCTGGCTGTCCCTGTCTTTCAGATTAGACAGTAAGAACCAAGGTCCCATACATGTACATGTATGTCACAGTAGGCGTCAGTGCGTTAAAGAACCCTCACTACTCTACAGCCAAAAGTGCTGAGCAAAGGCAAAATTTATCGCCCTTCACTGGCACACAGGAATATCTCCATATAAGTGAAAGATTCTTGAATGGGATGATAAACAACAATACAATCATTAGAGGGATATTTAATGGTGTATCACCATGGTGATCTTATAGTTACTGCATTAGTGATAGAAGAACCCTTAAAGGGCTTTTCGTGTACATGTACCACGAAAAAGTCATGATTCAATAAAGACATTCATGTAGGGATAGCAATTTTTTTCCTCTACACCTACATGAAGAAATCAATGTGCTTTTGTATTTGGAATTCTGACTATGTTTCAAGCACTTAGACACCCATGGAGCTCTAGGTGAAGCATTATTTTTTAAGTTGTGTCTGAGTTGGCACGAACACATATTATGTCAGTGACATAATTCATTTCAACAGGTGTTGTATATGTTTATTGCATATAAATGCAGTATAGTGTGTGTGCACAGTTGTTGAAGTTAAGAATATTTTTTTACAAATGTGATTTGAGAAACATAAAAACTACACATTCATTGATAGTGTGTCAAATCAGAAAATAAAATTCATTTTAAGTGAGATGATCAAACAGCTTAGACATTTTGAAATGTTTTAGGATTACTATACATCATCATTACATGTATAACATACTTNNGAGAGAGAGAGAGAGAGAGAGAGAGAGAGAGAGAGAGAGAGCACATAAATGAAATAGATGTAAGTATGATTGGTAGAATCTTCCAATATGTTAACATTGTTTTATAAAGCATTGCCACATGTACAGTATTATTCAATAAGCATTCAATGTACATCTGGATGTGTTTACATGGTTAATAGTCTGATAAACAAAGCAAGTCTTGAGATGTCTAAATATATATAGAACTCTTTTTGTGGATGATGATCCGGCAATGTTACATGTACAAATACCAGTAATTTCCTGTTGAGAAAGAAAGGTATAGTAATTTTTATGCTCCTGGAAAAAATTGGAAATTCAGTAGAGAGATCACATTTAGACAGGGGGATCTAAAAGTAAGGAGGTAGAGGGGGGATGGTCTGGAAAACATGTGTGTTTGATGAGGAGCACTGGTAAAATACATGGTAATGAATAAAGAGGTACCATGTCTAGAAATGGCTTTGTATACATGTTATTGATGTCAATACCTTGGTGCATACTGTAATAGTCCATAAAAATAGGTCAAGGTCATATATTCTAAAACCTGCTTAGCTGATGCCATAAGCTTTTTATTCTTTCATTCTTTTTTCAAATTGATCCTTGTTTGGGTGCATATGTGTACATCTATATGACATACATGGAGTTTGACTGATACGAATGTATAAAGTTGAAATTGGCATAATACATCAATATACCTGTACATGTACATTGTATTAGCAACACATACAGTTGTACAAGTACATGACTTTAAACAAATGATGTGCGAGTAAATAATCTATTTT
>JACSZP010010505.1:689-24759 GCA_016161895.1 Pinna nobilis
CAACCGCGGAGTGGCGCTGCAGGAATCGAACCCCGGACCCCTCGGCTCGAAGTCGAACACGCTAACCACTCGGCCACGGAGGCCCCTCTAATACGGGTACTTGATCTTGACGATAGGGGTACAGCCTCCTCGAAAGAGTTCTCGGATAACGATTTGTTAACTTACTGTTGAAATATAACTATGCATGGTTGAATTATTTGAAAGTAATGACCCTCTTCTACACATTCTTCCACCAGACCTGGCGGCCTTTATGTGTGCAATTTTTTTTAAAGTACACCCGTGCAGAAATACCTGTATATAAAATTTGACCTACCTGATGTTTGTTTGTGATACAACTCCAATAAGGTGGATGTTCACTACACACAGTAATGATACCAGGAGATCCATTGTGGGTTCCTTGTGTTATATTTGTTCTTTACAACGTAATGAGCCTAACTTCTTCTTCTGCGAGTATTATTCTTGTTCAGTCCGAATCACGCGCGCGGCGGGACATAGTCTGTTGCCAGATTCTATATTTTCTGTAATTTTGTGAAAGTTGGAGTAGAATCACTCCAGTATTATTGATCTGCCAGCTTATAGTGTATGTTTAATTTCCCATAGCACATTGATGCAACAATCAAATGAAACAAAACAAAATGTAACAATGCATGCGTAAAATGCATCTTTCAAAACACACGCAGACTACATGTTCTGCAAATTGTTTCCGGTCAAAGAATATATAAGTAAAGTAAACGGGAGAAGGTTGGCCCATCAATCAATAGTTTACAGAACCATCTACGCCAGATATTTTTCTGACCCAGTACGTGGAGCGATCCTACGTATCTAAGTTTTCGGCTTTACAAAAATATTGTACGGTTCTTTTGACCAATGGATAAGAGAAACTTCTAGGGCAATCAAAGGGGGTTACACACGCATATATCAAATTTTCACGCGATTAAGTCAAACATTTTGATAAATCAGTCGGGAATTATTTTCATCATGAACGTCACTGCTGGAAAGAAAATAAGCCAATTGTCACTGGTCACTCCTTTATTCGGTCAAGTTGTCTTTGTAAAGGTTTAAATCTCCTCTTGTGACCATAATCTTTGGCTTTGTAAGTGAAATTTGACGATTATTCGGGTCACGTGATATTCGATATTATGGCAGGTAATCAAAATACATCAAGGTCTGCTACCAAACTAGATCAAATATTGACCCCTCTATGTCAAAAGGTTTACGTAATACGAGCTCAAGATATCTTGGGGAAATTCTTTCCTATTGTCTAATATCATACAATATGACATTTATTTTTTATCAAGATGAATAATACTCTTGATTTTGACCAATTTTTATACTTCAAAGTTCATAGTCAATTTCAAATGAAATTCGTGAGGACTTCACCCTTGTCGAAATAGGTAACGGCGCATTGGCAGCAATCGTCGAATAAGTCATTTAATATTTCATTTAGAAGGGGAATTGTAGTTGAAAACAATACATGTATCATTATACCGACCCTGAAATTTGCAGAACATCCACAGTTATGTTAATAGTGTATTCTTATATTCTAACAGCAACTTGTTGTTGGGTAGTTTTCCTCCGTGCAAAAAATGTTCCTATGAAAATGTCCTTTCGTATCGTATCATCTGTGACATGAAAACTCCAGGCAAAGAAGCAATGAAAAGGTAAAGGTAACGAACAGTGATCGATCTGATAATTCCTATAAGGAATACAAAATAAGGAGATGGACAAAAAAGAACTCCCGGATACACCAGTGGTGGGATCAGGTGTCTAGGAGGAGTAAACATCTCCTGTTGATGCCTATTATTGCACACAATCGAATTCGTCACGTTTTCTGGGTTTTTTTTTGTACAATGCTGTTAATTTTCCGTCTTCCTTGGATAGTATAAGCACGTAATTTATTGTAATTTTGCATTAATGTTTCAGAACAAATATGGTTCTAGCTCTAAGCTTCCATATTAAATAGTTGTGCATGTTTCTATCCTTTATTTGAATTTTTATACCAGCGGCACTCGTAAGTCGCAGGTACATACATTTTTGTATTGATTTTAATAAAATATAACCCTTAATTCAATACTACCGATAATCACGATATGATTTTTATAGTTAGTGTGAATCAGATTTCTTCGCAATGGGTCAATTTTATAGCATAATGTACAAAATATGATAAACGGGAAAATGGCTAATTAACGATTACGAGTGATTTCAATCATAATTTTGTTTGTGTGTCTGCGTGTGTGTACGTGTGAAAAGGTCTCCTAACCTGTAAAAATCATCTGTATATGTGTCTGTGAGGTACTAGTAACTTTCAAAAGACATTTTTAAAAAATACCAATACATTAATTGCATTAGTTGCTATTTACATACATGTATGGAGCTTCCGGCTTTGTATAAAGTAAATACTACCGGCGTGTAGTTGAGCTTGTGTTTCGTGTTTTAATTGTATCAGCAATCAATTTTATTTTGATTTTCAAAATTGTTTAAATAGAATCATGTAATGCATTTCATGCATGCCTCCTGTGTCGGGAAATCAATTATTATGTAACAAAGACGGGAGATACTGAGTTCTTAATGAGTTTCCTCATATTTATTTTACAATTCATCTGAAAAGTTTCAATTGATCAATCTCACGCTACATGCAACAACTCGGGCTGGTTAAGATTTTTTGTTTTCAAATTGAAAATGGGCGTCATGCATGTACGATACACCTAACAAACAGTACAATTTTCCATAATCAATGAAAAACGGGACTAAGACCCCTGATCTTATTCTGGGTAATAAGTTGTCTAAATAAATTGGGATTATTTGTATGTTAGCATAATATTATGGGGTGCTACTATTAAGAGGTGGTAGGTTAGGTCAGGCTCACGTGATTTGACGTTAAGTATGACTACTTAAAGCTTGTGTCACATGCCAGGGCTTGGCACATTAAAACTTGAGACTTTACTTAAGTCTGGGAAATTTCTCAACTCCAGTTCCTCAGCTAATCAGAATAAAGTACTGACTGGAGTTGAGTAAATTCTCAGACTCAAGTAAATTCTTAAGTTTTAAGGTACCAGCCACAGGGCTACCCTTGTAACCTCAGAGCGGCTCTGTACTTAACATGCAATCAATACGTTGTTTATTATACGTGACAGGTATATGAACAAAGGAAAATTAATAGTATTTCATCGGAAGCAATAGGAGTAACTATTGCAATTTGTAATGTTTCTAGACTCGGAAACTCTACAGAAATGCTGCATGTCTCATTGAATATTATGTTAAAATCTTACAAAAGTTTCGTAGTTCATTGCTGAATGTAAGCAGTGATGCTTAAATCTCAATATATTCCATTGGGCAAACAAATCTCACATCACTGTCATGCATTTTTGAAAAATATTTGCATAACAATACTGTCCCAACCACACGATACCCATACGAATTGTGAATGAAGAATGATTATTGGTTTATCAACCTTTATGCGACATCAACCATCTATTCAGACAAATTGCTCAAAGTGGCCTCCTGATGAGTTATAAAAGGGTAAATCCCTCGCTAGAACAAGTCCACTCTTGAATTCTGTGTAAAAAAGAGAATGTCTGAGAGCAGCAACAGAACTCAGACACTCAAGAACCGTTCATTTAGTCATGCCTTATTTATCTGGACGCCAACAATCCGAATGTTTTACCATCTGAACAAAATTTACTGGAAACAGAAATTTCCATTTCTATTGGTCACTATCAGAGATGCGCTTCAGTAATCTGAATGCTTCATTTTTCCAGATAATTTACTTAGGAACGAAGACGTCCGGATTAATTAGGCTCCACTATATGTGTAGATACATCATAATCGCAGATGAAGGGCAAAAGTTTGGCATGTACTTGGCACTTCAAAGCCATTGAACAGTAAGGGTTTTAATACTTGCCCCCAATGAAATGACAAAGACCTCGGTTTTTAATGTCTCATCTGAAGGAAATGAGAATACAGTCACCTCCACAGAGTGGATTAAAACCCACAACATCATGATCAAATGGTGAACATCAATTAAAAAAACTAATAAAAAACAATAGAAATGGTTTCAATTTGCTAAAAAAGGTTTAATACATCTATATGAAAAGCAAAGCAAGCAAGTATAAGAGTCTATTTTGTAAATTTGCATACAGTAAAATAAATTCCATGTACTTTTTTAAAAGTAGGTAAATCCCAAAAATTATGCATCGCATACATAGTTCTAAAAGCCAGGTATGATAAATGTATAGGAATCATCAGCTTAATTAAACAACACTGCTGAATTAATTCAACTCGGTCTAATACGTAAGACGTGATCAGTCTAGCCAAATCTCATTATTTCTAGATGTTGATAAAATTTCTTTCCATTCATGATTAATTTCATCACGAGAAAATTACATTCAAACTTGTCTACAATGAATACCAATAGGTAAAAGCAAGTGGCCTTTACAGAAGAACGGCCTATGAATATCATTTCTTACACCAAGATTTCTAATTCATGGCTGTTTTTTAAGGTGACCTTTATAGTCAAGTGCCTTTTAAGGCAAGTTTTACTTTTGAAATCCAAGGCTATACAAATAGAGTAGTAATGTAAAAAGAGTTCTGTAGTATTATACTACATTGTAGTGAATTTCAATACATGACACCCACACATCTTGGCAACCTGCTGACAGAAATAAAAGATAAGCGACGTGCATGTAATATGTAGGAGGCATAATCCATCAAAAATGATATGAATATCCAGCACAGATCCAGAAATTTTTCCAGAGGCTGAACTTGTGGCAAGAAAAAAAAATCAACTTTCTTTAATGAGTATGTAAGCATCATTTACCAATGATATGATATATACTTTGCCAAATTCAGAGAGTTCCTTATTTGTACCAGACCCCACTCTAGATCAGCATATAACCATAGGTGACTAGTCTTTCTTCATACATTTTTAGCTACAAAATGATCATCCCACCATACAAATGATAAAAATTGTCTTTTTTTTTTTTTTTTTTTACATCTGCTTCTTATACCATGATTTCCTTTTTTGCGACCAGTTTTAAAATATTTGGGGTTTTGTCACAATCGTAAATTCTTAAAATCAGACCTTAAAACTTCAGTCATAAGTTGCTTTTCTGAAGTTAAAAAAAAAAAACACCAAATATGTACAATACATACATCAATTACACGATTTTTACAAAATGTGAATCCATAAATTACAAATCTCATTTAAAAAGAAGCAACAAGTGAGTGGACATCTTGGCATACATTTCAATACTTTGAAGCAGAACCAAAGAAATACAATCAAACAGTACTATTACATTGCCCATCACAACAGTTCACGGCATATGGCTTCCAACAACCAATAACACTGAATATAAACTATTGTTTTCTATCATTAGTTTTTTTCAGATCTCTAATATTAATACCAATTGTTCCATTTCTATCACATGGCTTATTCACTGAAGAGTCGAAAAATATAAGCATCATTTGCCCATGCATATACAAAAACTTCATAGTTGCATGACAGTGTTTGTAGTTTCATAATGCAATGTAGCACAGTTAATTTCATCCTTACCATTTAATGTTTCCTTGTACATGCCACTTTCAATATTAGATTAAATCAAGACAGCAAAAACTTCATTTATGTGCTTTACTCTTTTTGGTATGAATTTTCTCATCTTTATAACAGATATTCTTAACAAACTGAAGGTATTATGCTATCAAAAATCAAAAGTCTAATGGAAATCACTATGCCTCTACTGTGGAAAGCTTAAAGATGCTCGGCCTGATCTAGTGTATCTTTGTGTGGTTCACAAGTCATCATGAAAAAAAAAAATCCTTTCTAAAAGACAAATGCAAATAATAAAATCAAAAGCAGTGTTCAAAACACAAAACATTTACTTTTTTGTGGCAACTTGATCATGACTGTGTAATGTGTAGTAATGTTTGTTACAAGTTAAGGTAAAGCACTGGATATCCTCTGCTTATACAACAATGACAGATCACATACAGTGAGTTCTTGATCAGTAACAACTACAACCTAATACAGATGATGATGGTGGACATGTGGCATGCCTCTAAGTAAATATTTGCTTAGTAAAAAGTAAAGCCTTATACAGATGTTGGGTTTTTCTGATTTGACACAGACAAGTCACTAACATGTATTAGAAACCACTTGTTCATCACCGAGCAAGACCTTATACAAATGAGCAGGTACTTGCTCCATGACAAGCACCAATCTGATATAAGTGAATAGCCATATGCACCTAGCAGGTGCTTGTTCAGAAACACACATTACATACACCTAACATACACTTGCTCATTGACAGACTTCCACAGACTAAAGCGCTACTGCTGTATCTGTGCATATATCTGTCCCTCTTGTGTCCCCTCTGGCTGCTGCATCACATACTGGACAGTTCCATCTTGATCAACTATGGCATGTGTGGCATTTTCTCCACCTTCTCCTGTCTGGACAATTATGATCGTCTCCTGTCCACTATCAGACTGCAGTGTGGTCAGTGTCTGACCAGCTAGAATCTGAGCAGCATCACTGACCACAGCGGCAGTGTAGTCTCCTTCAGCACCCGACACTGTGACATACGTCTGTCCTTCTTCTAACCCACCATCCTCTAAATGGACATTCTCAACCTGTATGTGAAAAGAAACAATTAGGTTTAGGGCCTATATTCATGTAATGGAAGACTAAATCCTGAATTGTACAGAAATGAAATGTCTTTAACACACAAATGAAGTTCTCATCTTTGGACAGTGTGAATCTGGTACAAAAAAAAGAATGGATCTATCAGTTATTATTTTCATATTTTTTTTTAGAAATAAGGTGGGTCACAAGCCTGGGTCATTTGGACTATATTTTCTTAGAATGACCAAAATTCATAAATGGGTCACACACACTGATGAACGAACAGAAGCTATGATATGCTCCCCCGAACATTTCTGGGCAGCATAATAAAAAAAAAAAAAAATCAAAATCCAGTGCACATGACCATCTCCATTATGTGTTATAAAGATCATACTTAATCTGAAACCTGTTGCTCACTAAGCTAAGAAGATCAGGAGACAAACCATATATCTACATTGAAATGAACAGAGGAGGGGGTAAATAATTATCCCCTGCTACATTCAGTCATAGAGGCATAATAGTTTCACAGGAGATATTGTATATTGGTAATAATTTATTACCTTGTATGTTTGGTGCCACGCTCATTAATCTTTTGTCTTCCTGGTTGTTTACATTGTTGTTTAGTGTCCCACTGAAGAATTATTCACTCATATGGAGACGTGCCGGTGAAGGGCGACAAATTTTGTCTTGGCTCGACACTTATTGCCATAGAGCAGGGAGAGTTCTTTAACATGTCGACATCTACTTAGACATTGAACCTTGGTTTTTACTATCTCATCCGAAAGATAGGGAGAGCCAACTGCAGCCTGGCTTGGGCTCAAACCCCAGACCTCACAATGAGAAGTTGTACATGCTAGCATATAGGCCACAATAGCACTTTATTCTGCCATGTAGTGGACTTCAGTTTTAAGTGTTGGAGGAGAAACTCTGGCTTCAAAAGTAACTAGGTGTACACCACTAGCCAACCATAAGTCAGCTGACAAAATCTCACAAATTTCAATTCGCCAACTGTTGGATAAGTGCCAGATCAGATTCCTTAAGATTTGGAATGAAATGATCTATTGACCTAGCTATCGAGATTCCCAAGTCGGAAAAAGTATTTGTAATATTCCTTTAGAGATTTGGGAAAACTATTTATAAACTTAACTTACAGTAACTTTCAAGGAAAAATCTATATCAACAAATAGGATATTAACCTAATCTATTGTGAATCATTGCAATTAAGATAATCTCAGAGATCGATTTAATGGCCTGAGAGTAGTGATCTACGTCATCATGGCAAACATGGTATCAATGCAATTTCTCTCTATAAGCATATATCTACAGCATTTGGATCATTAATGGTATACAATTGATACACCTAGCAGAGGCATGTAAAAACCCACCTCAGCAACATCATCATCTTCATCATCTTCATTCAACAAGTCGTCATCATCCATGTCTTCTTCCATTTCAAATTTCCTGATAATTGCCTGGGCCGCTTCACCAGCTGTGACGTGGATCTTTCCGATGTGTTCCAACAACAGCTTTTTACGTTTGAAGGTCTCCTGGCACATGTCACATTGGTATGGCGACAGCTTCTTGTGAACAAGCTGAATGTGGGACATCAGATTGGACTTGTTGTTGAAACATCTGAATTTAGTATAACATCAATATTGAAATATAATAAAGGCTTTAAAAGACGCCATGTATATTTTAACAATAGTATACACTACATGATTTTTATACACTCATAACTCAGACTGGATTTTAAGAAACATTCCTGCTTTGAAAACTGTCATGTGAGAAAAATGTCATGCGAGACCACTTATAAGAAAGCATCTCCGAGTAATCATGTAAATAAAACCTGTCATTAAAGACGATCTGTCTTGAGTGAACACATTTTTCCATGGCATGGGAGTGGTCTCTCATTACAGAATCCTCTGTATTGAGATCCCTGATAAAACTACAATGAATATTTGAGTGCTGATACATTATTCACTGCAACACTCAAAAATATTTTACAGATAAAAAAAATCTCACCAAATGCCAATTAAGGGCTTCAAAATTTAGCCTAATCTCTGGACAATGGACCGTTATGCAATGAGGAATCTTTAATCGACATCTACCATGACATGAAACTTTATTTGTTAATTGTATAACCCGAAGAACTAGCAAAGCCCGTAACCTCTTTTGAGATTCGAACCCTTGGCTTGACCTCTCAGTCTAAGGGAGATTACTCTATCACAATGCCAAAATGGCTCTCATGATTGGATATATTATACCTATAGAATTGAGCTGAAATTACATAATTGATTAATTTCTACTCCATTCATCTGGTCATAAGCTTAAAATAGAATCAATTGTATGTAATGACCATACCATCAGCCCAAAGCCTCAATGTTCTTGATAGAGGAAGGCATAATATACTTTATGAGGTTATATTGATATTCTTTCTTATGGAGAATGACAACTACGTGTCAAATCTGTATCAGCTTTGAATAAAAAATCAATCACAGACAAAACTTGTAGTTGTAAGAAAGAGAGCAAATTGTCAAGACGTAAGCTGCAAAAACAAGCATAAAAAGTGCTTTATACAAAGTAAGTAAAACAATGATAATGCATCCATACTAGATAACCAAGTATAAGACTTACCTGCCACAGTCCCCACACTTATGGGGTTTCTCTCCTGTGTGGATCAACATGTGTCTGTCCACATGGTACTTCTTGGTGAACCGCTTTTCACACACAGAGCAGATGAAAATCTTTTGGTTTGGTGACTTCCAGCCTTCATGCACTCTCTTTGTATGTCCAATCAGGGCTCCCAGGGTCTTGAAAGCAGCCTTACAAGTGTTGCATAGATACTGCCTGGTATGGAGATGCATTCCTTTCATGTGGGTGTTCAAATTTCCTCGGAATGCAGAGGCGTAATCGCAGTGAGGGCATTTGTACGGTTTACGGCCGGAATGGACAGTCCTCATGTGAGAGCTCATGCCAGTTTTCAGGACAACCTTTCCACAAATGGGACAAGGAATCTGCATGCGGTTCTGTTGATGAAGCTCCATGTGGCGTTTGATGTTCTTGGCTACTTTACCACACTCTGGGCATTGCTCCCCGTCCTCGTCTGTTCCCTGTGTCGATACCTTCATGATCTTCTCCCTCCACTTAGCATTTCTTAACTCTTCCTCATAATCTGTCTCATCCTTGTGTTTGCCTTTAATATGTTTGACCAGTCCAATGAACGCTTTGTCACAGAATGGACAGTTGAGAGCTTCTTCAGTGTTCCTAATACTTCTCCTCTTTGTCTCCAGTTCCTCAAACAGACCAACATCTTCATCGTCCTTTTTCCTTCTCTTCTTTGGAGATTCCAGATCATCATCTATACTGGTGTCGGCATCTTGTCCTATTGGACCAAACTTCTTTTTCTTTAACCTAGGGTCTGTCTGTGTCAGTACAGACCTTTTACCTTCTACTTCTTCCATCAGCTCCACCTCTACAAATGGACCCACTTGTGTCGTCTGTGTAGCTTGTGTTTCTTTGGCGTCAACATCAATTTGGTCAATGTCATATATGTCACCTCCTCCTACACTTCCTGGTGCCTGGTCCTCTCGGACAATTATCGTCCGCATTTTAGCCTGGAAGCCTTTGTCCTCACCTTCATGTGGTTCCTCCTTAACATTGACTCTTTTAGTTGCTGGTTCAATGGTTACAATGCTGGGTCCAGAGGAAGCATCAGAAGTGGTTGGAGCTGAGGATGAAGCCACCACACGTATTGTCGGCCCCTTTTGTTTTTTGGCAGGAGTCCCACTTAACTCAGGACTGTCTATTGGTTTAGCATCAGTAATGTCTTCTTCATTCTCTCCAGCTGGTCTGGCTCTCTTCCTGTTTACAGACGGTAATGTAGCAGTAGCCACTGGTGTTCTCTTTCCTTTCTTTTCTTCCTCTTCTTTATCTACCTTTTTAGGTCTACCCCTTTTAGGAACATCCTGTGGTATGTCATCCTCAACAGCCTCTACTTTAGTCTTGATAGTTTTCTTTTGAACTTTGTCACTCTCCTCTGCATCTTCGGCTTCCTTTAATTTTCCTCTTGTTACTTTTTTTGCAGACGACGTTTCTGGAGTTTTAGGTGGTCTGCCTCTTCTTTTCTTTGGTGTTGGATCAACTTCTTCCTCTTCTTCTTCAACATCATCATCATCATCATCCTCAATTTCAATTGGCACTTCCTCGACCTCCATGTCTAGATCGTCTTGCTTCTTTGGACGTCCTCTACCCTTAGTTTTAGGAGTAACATCATCAATTTCAATAACTTCCACATCTTTTTTTCCTTTCCTTTTCTTTTTTGTCTCGGATACTGGTGCATTCTCGGACTCTTTCTGTGATTTGATCTTTTTGCCGGACTTTGTAAGATCTAACTTTTCCTCTACCTCCATTTCTGTATCTTCCTCTTGCTTTTTGGGACGACCTCTTCCTCTGGTTGGAGTTTTGTCCTCCACTTTAATTTCCTTTGGTGGTCTTCCTCTTCCCCTTGGTTTTGACTCGGGAGTATCTGTTTCACTTTCTTCGACCTTTGGCTCCTTTGCAGGCCTACCTCTTCCCCTAGTCTTGGTTTCTGGGGTCTCTGATAAAGACTGATTTTTCTCTCCATCATCAGTCTTATCTTTAGGAGGTCTGCCCCGTCCTCGAGTTGTAGAAACTTCAGGAGTCTCCTCACTTGCAGATTGGTCTTTTGTGGCTGATGTATCCTTTGGTGGCCTCCCTCGCCCTCTAGATTTTGGTTCTGGTGTTTCTCCACTTGTTGGTGCAGGACTTTCATCTGGTTTTGCTTCCTTAGCAGGCCTTCCCCTGCCTCTGGTTTTTGTCTCTAGTGTTTCTGTTTGCTTGGGTGTTGAATCTTCCACAGCTTGCTTTCCTCTCCCTCTGACCTTTGTCTCGCTTTCTTTTGGTGTTGTCTCCACTTGTTCAGAAGACGATTCTTTGGTACTACTTACATCCTCTACACTGGCTTTTCCTCTTCTAGGTCGTTTTTCAGATGTTGGAGTTTCTTTAGGTTTATCATCCACAGTTGGTGTATCTTTTGGAGTTCGACCTCTGCGTCTTGGTGTCTTTTCCTCTTCCGAAGGTTGCTGCTCTTGATGATCAGATACCTCTGGTATAGTCTTTTCTTGTAATGGCTCAGCCTCTGGAATAACCTCAAGTTGCTTCTCTGATCCTTCCTCTACATTTTGTTCTAATGTACCTACATTTATCTGTTCATCTTCACCTCTGATCACTCCTGTTGAGTCCTCAGTAGTATCTTCAGTCTGAGCCTCTGGTTGTACTAGAAGTATATGTTCATTAGTCTCAATCTCTGCAGTCTCTGTGGGCTGCTGGACTTGACTACTGTCTTGCTGCACATACTCCTGTACTGACACACTTGGTTCCTGAGTCTGTGAAAACTCCTCATCTGGTTTGTCCATTTCAGGAGTCCCTTCTACTGCAGTCTCTATAACCTCTGGTTCACCTGCCTCCTCTGCTTGTATATATGTCGGAGTATCAACCATTGGTACTTCCTCCGGTTGTTTCATCTCTGCTGTAGTGTCTTCTAGTGGAATGTACTGTACTGGAACTATCTCTTCTTCTACTACTGGTTGTTCTTGTTGAACCTGAATAACACATAATAAATGAATGGAGATATAATTTCTAAAGGCACAAAAAGTCATTATAAATAACTAGTTAAGTCTGAATGGATATACAGTGGAATTGGTCATAAGGAAGTCAAAGGGGATTGACTTTTAACTTTGTTATAAGCATCTTTTGTTTTAAGCATCATAATTTACAACATATATGCATATAGATAAATAGAAATTTTTTTTATTCCTGTTTGTTATGGCACTGGATTTGCTTAAAGCCGATTCGCTATAGACCGACTCTACTGTATTGTTGCTTAGCAACCCCTTCAAGAACCTTTCACTTATATACCAATGGAGACGTCATCATATGCCGGTAAAGCGATACAAATTTGACCTACGCTCAGCACTTATGACCATTGAGGGAGGGTTCTTAAAAGTGCCCCCACCTGTTGAGACACCGGACCTCAGTTTATATGGTCTCATCTGAAGTAAAGGGCCAGCTTACCGTAGCGTGGAGCGTGGCACTGATTAGAACAGATGACCTCTCTATCAGAAGGGTACCACGCTAACCACTGAGCCATAGCGGCCCAAACTAAAGAGGTGGTTCAAAAGAAACAAATTATGTCACTGTCTGTAGACCTGTCTCCAAATTGCAGCTAATTTGAAGAAAAAAATGATTATGTCAAACTAAGGTCAACTTGATAAAATTTGACAATAATCAAAATCCTATTGACAAGCACACTATCATGTTAATCAACAGTTGTTAGTTGATTGTATTGTTGTTCAAAGTCACACTCAAGAATCTTTCACTTATATAGAGATATCAGTATATGTTGGTGAGGGACGACAAATTTAGTTTATGATAACACTCATGAACATTCAGCAGGGAGGGTGCTCTAAGGTGATGACCTCGGTTTTTTCCTTCTAATTTGGAGGAAAGGGATAATCAACTGCATTGTAGAGCAAATGAGACCCCAAGATTTCATGATAAATACAGGAACTATTTAATCAGCATTTTGACATACCTCTTGTGATTCTGCAGGTATTCCGGACATTTCATCACTCGGAATATCTGTTGGAGGCACCATTTCCTCAGCAGGTATCTCTGGCTGCATTTGGATTTCCTCGCTAGGGACATCTGCTTGTACGATTGTCCCGCTATCAGGCTGCACCAGGTTCCCACTATCAGGCTGGATTTCATCACTGACAATATTTGCCTGCATTACAGCGTCATCTGTGACAACTTGCATCACTGTCCCATCAGCAGCAATATCTGCCTGAATTATACTTCCCTGCTGTGACATATCAGTCTGTATCACTTCTGTAACAAGACAAATACACTGGATTAGTTGGCTAGTTGTACTGTTGTTTAACATTCCCCCTAAGAACCTTCACTTATTCAAAGAAGTCGCTGAGTGCCAGTGAGGAGCTAAAAATTTGGCATGTACCCAGCTACAGCCATTGAACAGTGAGGGGCTCTTTAATGTGCCGACACCTTCTGGTTGGTTACATTGTAGTTTTACGTCCCACTCAAGAATATTTCACTGATATGGAGATGTCACTGTGTACCGATGAAGGGCATAAAAATTTGCCTATGCTCAGCACTTAAGGCCATAGAACAGGAAGGGTTCCTTAGTATGCAAAAGCGTACTGTGACACAAGACCTTGTTTTATACTGTCTCATTCTAAAGACAGTCAATCGTACCCTGGCTTAGGCTCACTCCAGACCTTTCCATTCAAAGTCGAACACACTTACCACTAGGCCACGACAGCCCCAAGATTTGCTGTCTCATCAAGACAAATACCCTGGTAAGTAACATTAAGACACTGTCAACAGCTGAAAACCCAAGGTCAGCAGCCCTTAAAGATGTAAAGCAAACTCTGGACAAAAATTAAATAAAGGTCTTTTGGATTCATAACCTTTTTTTTTTTTTTAAAAATTTAAAATTGTTAAAACTTGCTAACATTATATATAAAGTTAATTTATTTCATATGCAGGATGATAAAAAAAAATATTTGAAAATTTTCTCATCTCATTGGGCAAGTGCCATTTGCTAGTACAGACAAATCCGAAAATGAGGAGATCGCATGTAACGAGGTACTGGTTGCTACCTGTATGAGGTTTCTTTTCCCGGTGCACTTTCCATGCATTACTTGCTAAATTGTCGTTTTCAGTTAAATTGCGAGACCTTTAATTCATAAGTTCTCAACATCAAGGAATTAAATTTTGCATTCTGAATCTGGTTTCTCAGAGTCGGAAACAAAAACTAGTCTAACTATATAATTCTTAGCTGGTAAACTCATAATCCTAGTTATAAGACTTGCAATTTATGATTCCATCGAGGACAAAACTGCTAGATCAAATAAAGGCGAGGATTAAAGGTCTGGGAGGGTGTTCATTCACAAAATTACGTGAATATTAATTCCTTGCTTTTATTTAGGAATCTACAGTAATGAAGATCATCTATAACAAGATAAATATCTTGCTCCCTTCAAATTTGTTGTATGTGGAGTTGACAATAATTTGTCCTTGGACATTTCTCAATTGTCCCAAAGTTACTGTCTATGAAATGTTTATGCTGAGACTCAGACTCTGTCATGAGCAATCTTCTACAGAGCCACGAGTAGCTCTTACAAAATCGTTTGTGTCAAGTAAGTTACCTAGCAAAACAAAATTAAATACCTGCAGGAACAGCAACCTGAATACTACTGTCTGGACCTTGTGTCAGAATAATTTGTCCAACACTCTGCTCTTGGGAAATCTGTGCCATTTCCACTGAAAGAAGAAAGAAAAGATTTTTGAAAAAAATGTCCCCAAGTGACCACAAAGATATAAATACACGATCAAAAATTCTAAAATGATCAAAACTCCAAGATCAAGTTCTCTTGGTCAAAAGTTTGGTAGCAAAAGAAAGGTCTTGTCACAAGGAATACACATTTGAAATATGAAAGACCTATCATGTACCATTTAAAATTTATATATATATGACTAAGTTTTAAGCTGACACACAGGCAGGTAGTACAAAATCTATCTGCCCCTAATCTCTAATTATAAGGATAATCATTTTGCTTTTTATTTCAGTTTCAATTCTGAATTACATTTTACAAGCTAATTTGTTTCATAAAAGATGACGTATACCTAATACATTGATTTTGACTGCCTCATCAAAACAACTGGGAAAGCCAATCACATCTGCCATATCACAAAATTTAGACCTCAAAGCCAATACATCGGCATTCTATTTTGAAAACACAAAACATCTGTTGCCTTTGTACATCAAATATCATTTTTTTCCCCTAATCAAGTCATTTTCAAGAGCATACAGATATATATTTGACGAATGTCGAGTGCAGTTAAAATACTAATGGACTGAAGCTCACTACTGAGTAAGTAGGGGTATAATTAAGAATGAATTTAATTTTACAAATGTCAAAGGGGCCACCATGACCTAGTGGTTAGTGTGTTTGTCTTCTGAACGAGAGGTCTGGGGTCCAAGCTAAATGTCACATGGTTGTCCCTGTCTTTTGGACAAGACAGTCAAAACCTGAGGTCCTGTGTCGCATTAGGTGCTAGCATGTTAAAGAACTCTCCCTGCTCTACGGCCATAAGTGCCCTTCAAGGTACACAATGATATCTCCATGTAAGTGAAAGATTCTTGAGTGGGATGTCAGGTTTTTTTCTCACTTCTTTGGGAATGGGGCCAGGTCCCTTGCAATTAGGAAAAACAGCGCAATTTTGGAACAATTTGGGAAATTTTAAAAGAACATAAATTAAACACATACATGTACTACATCAACATTTTATTTAAGTTTGTTGTTTATAATTTGATTTCTCTTGATGTCATGGTTTTAAGTTGATTAATTACACTATAAATTTCTTCATTGTTAAGATTTTTGTGGGAGATTATTTTCAATTTTTTTCGAGTGTAGCAAATTGGGAATTTTGAATCACTTTTTGGGAATAAAAGATACTATTTGGAGTTGGGAATGGGTCCTTATAACGGACCCAAAATGACTGGAAAAAAATCCCTGGATGTTAAACAATATTAAATACAACAAATGTCAAAAATTGTGAAAAATAATTTAAATGTACATATTTCTTGGATATCCTTTACAGTGAAAAATATTGTCGTCATGAATTATCTAACTTTGTGCAGATTTATAAGTAATACCTTGTTGCAGAGCCCCGGAGTCGACTGGATGCTCTTGCATTATCTCTGGGGCAGCCATCGGCTGTACAGCATAATCAGAGACATTTTCAGCAGGTGCTTGTATCATTTCCACTTCCTGTGAAGCCATCTCTGTGATCTGCTGATTAACCAATAACATGCCTTCATCCTGTGGCTGTTCCACCATCTGTACCTCCTCATGTTCTTGTAATATCTCTGTGCCTACACTTTCTTGTACCTCGGGTATGACAGATGTTTCAGTAACTACAGGTTCTACATCCTCTTGTATCATCTCCACATCTTCTTGTTGCACATCTGTGCCTATACTTTCCTGTACCTCTGGGATATCTGGAGGTTCTGTATCTATCTGTCCCACAGTTTGTTGTAATACCTGTACCTCAATGGTAGTAGGTGAGTGTTCTTCCACTGGTTCATTAGGAACCCCCACATCTTGTTCACTTTCTTCTGCTAGTATGTACTCCTGGACCATTACACCTTGAAAGAGAAATCCTTGTTAAATCTGTCTTAATGATAATGTCAAATGTGCTTATTATTGGGATTGTTCTAGCATTTTAGAAAACGTGACCCATGGCCCAATATTAGGATTTTTTGGGCATGTCATTGTGAAATCTGTACCATAAGTACATATTAAAGAGATCCATAACTTCCATTTATTTTGCGAGCCTATGAAAAAGATTACAATACCTATCTACCAGCATATCAAAAATTTGCTAAAAGCAAAAAAAGAAAAACTGCTTTGGTTATTTCAAAGTGCCATGATTAGGGATTTTTGGCAGAAAATTGAGAATTTGAATTAAAACCTGATTTGCCATTGGGAACAAAACCCAACACGGATTGTAAATTGAAAATAAAAATTCCTGAGTTGTCCTATAATAAAAATTGAAATTAGTTTTGTTTTTGATTGGTGAAAACAAACTTATGAACTTTGGCCTTCACTGCCTCATCCCTCAGTCACAAATCTGTTCATGTCTCAGCAAGAAATCAATCTTTTATCTCTTTTATTACCATACCTGTAATAAGAGTCATAACTCTCCTGAAATTATTCAAGGGATTGACAAAAAAAAAGATCAAGATAAAAAACAATACGGCCATCCTTAAAAAATTGTTGGTTATCTGAAGCACAACTCAGACTTTTTACTATGAGTATGTATGTAGACTAGGGTTTTCTTTCCTCTTTTTTAACACTGTAAACTACATATTCATATTAGATACTGGTATAAGCAATGGGAATATATATGAAGACCTGAAAAAAATATTGTTTCTCAGAATGGCAATGAAAAAAATTTGAGTCATAGGAATTTGGGTGAGTATGTCACGTTACACCAAACCAACAATTTTCTATGGATGGCCTAGCTCAGAAGCTGTAAAAATTATGTTAAAAGATTGTACATGTCCTATAAAGACTTTCTTACCTTCTGTTGTTTCAGGTTGTGCTTGTGGCACCTGTTCAATGACCTGCTCTGCCATTATGACCGATGGCATAGTGGAATCAACCGCTTCGACTGTGCCATAATCTTGAACACCATTAGCCTGACTGTCATAGAGAACTACTCCAGAAGAGTTGTTGCTATCTGCTGCCACAACATGGTCTACATTTGCCTGTGCAACTGCTTCCACCTATCAAATATTTAAATACATTCTATTTAGTGGTACAATACCTTCCTGTCACCTTTACAAACACCAACATCTTGAAACAATCATCATCATATTGATATCAAGACTAGAAATATTATTTTTCAATTGTATATGCATCCAGATCAGCGATGCGATAGGCCAAGTGTTTGTAGCTCAATTGCTAATGCACCACATTTTCAATTTTAGGCCTGATATGGTGAGCAAGAGCATTTGAAGGAATGATAATTATAAATAGCAGCTTCCTTGTGGCCCAATGCCAGTATAATTAAGTTTCAGGCTAAGAAAAAGTGCAACAATTTCATCTTAAGATCGACACTTATGGCCATCAAGGTTAAGGCCAGTGAGGGTTTCTTAACATACTGACACGTACTGTGACATGGGACCTTGGTTTTTACTGTCTCATCCAAAGAACAGGGACAGCTACTGCAGTGTGGAGCAGTATGGAATCCACAGCCTCATGATCAGAACATGCTAACCACTGAACTATAGCAACTCTAACCATACAACTACATGTACTTCATTATACAGTGAAATCTGCACAACTTCAGCATGAAATGACAGTGGAGCCTCATTAATATGGACACCTTTGTTCCCAAGCAAATTCCCAAGATAAATGAAGCGTCCTGATTACTGAAACATACCCATCATAATGTGCAATGCAATTGGAATTTTTTTCCCCCTGTAAATGTTGTCCGGAAGCTGAAGCATTCGGATCAATGAGGCGCGACTGGGTCAAAAATAAAAAATTGTTTGTTTGATGTAACCCGACCGACTCATGTAAAAAAAACAACTAAAAAACACCTACCCACAATTTTTTTCTTCTGTTTTGTAGATAATTTTTGTGGAAAAAAAAATCTGTAATCGAGAACTGTCTGATTTTAGCTTCTGTCAAACTGTTTTCATTTTAATGAATCTCAAATATAAGAATTTTAACATACATGTGTTCATGATTTACTTCATGGCACTTTATTGCACAAGCATCTTTTGGATAGGGTTAAAAAAAAACTACCTACCCACTTTCCAAAATCTGGGTAGGGTTACATCAAACAAACATTTTTTAATTTTTGGCCCTGTACACTTTTCTTCCAAAGCTACAATGTACCATTGTGTATTGTGACAGGTTCAAACCATATAATTACTAGCCGGGCAGATTCTTTACTGGCCAGTGTTACCATTTAAGCCCAGTGCTAGAGTTTTCTGTAACTCTGATATTTACCTGTTGTTCTGTTGACTTTGTAGGTTCAGTCTGCAGGATTATGTCATTCTCCCCATTACCAGTGTCTGGTTCTACCTCCATCCTATAAAGTACAATATGAACAGATAAATATTAAAATCTAGTACCAGCAACTGTAGTGAGCCATCGAATGATTGATTCTTAAACTTATTAAACACCCGTTGGCTTGCAGCAACACAGTTCAGAGTTTTTACTGCAAGTATGTAAGACTTTTTGGGAGGAGAGGGGAGGTGGGGGTTGATGTATGGAAATTAGAATTTGAGACGCAGTGTGTTGGTTAAGTTGGTTCTGTTACAGCAAACTATTTTCTTTTTTATAATGTCTTACGACTAGCTATTAAAGGGTTGATATTATTGCGATAAGAATTTGTAAAACATGTTTTTTCTTGCAGTGGAATTTGGTGACTGTACATTGCTATTGTAACATGCAGTAAAAGTGATGTGTTGTTTTTTACTGGATATAAGAATAGATCATTCATAAAATCTGTAACTATTTGGAAAAAAAAAATTCTATGAAGTTAATAAGGTACACAAGGCTATTTATTTCCAAATAGTTAAAATTATAGGTATTGATTAACATTTTTTATGTATTTCCTCAAAATTACTTAAAGGAAAAACAAAAAGTTGTGCTCAATTTCAGAAGTTATAGTCTTATCAAGATTCATGCTGATGATATTCAAGACGGAATGGGAATATGATGCATTGATTAAGAAGAAAAATGCACAATAAAAAAATCCATCATGTAACACAAGGACAGGTAAACATAAGTCCAAAATAAATAATCACCATGTGAAAATAAGCTCTAATTTACGCTTTGGAAACCCAGATTACAGAAATTGAAACCAGTAAACGTCTGAAAATCAAGCACGATTCTGACTCTTTGCTGGCTATGAATGTTAAATTGACAAAGGTCTCAATAAAAAGAAGACATAGCGTTTATGAAGCCTTTAAAATGGTAAAAAAAATTAAATCAATAACTGAAATATCTCGCATCATTTTTTTTTTCAATGATTTGTTGATGGTTAAATTCAGAAGAATTTATCTTATCATGGAAAACTGACTGAAAATTCTCGTTTGTGCCCGGTTTTTTTTAATCTCAGCTCATATACTGCAAATCATGTTGTTTCCAGTTCTAGAATAGATCTAAGCCTACTTTAAACTTTAAAAGAAATTCAAACCTGCACGCAAATTTCTTCACTTTTTCTAATCAAAAATGAAATATTTTCAAGATACTTTTATTTCATATGGCAACAACACTTCAAAAATATTTAACTTATTAAATAAAATATAATAATTGATCTTGGGTTCAACATAGACGAAAGAACTTCAAATGTTTGTTGCGTGTCACATGATTCGCTGACCTTTTGACCCCATTTTCCCAGTAAAAAACCATTGTTTTCCACTTTGACATTAAAAAACATTCACTCACTGCGTTTCTGAGCAGGTATTCTGAACCAATGAACAAGATTTCAGCTCATTTTATTTGCAAATATCCACCAACAATAATACCAGGTACTTGGAGATGCCGGTCGGCCGCGACGAATTTCTGAGTAGACATCGTCATGTCGGACATAAATTTTCCGCCATTTTGATCGCATATCAAGGTACAACAGTAATTTCTTTCTTCCAGGTATATTGACAAATGTCCTCTCCAAATGTGACACATAGAAACACATTTTAAAGCTTTGGGTTGTAAATAGAACCGTAACATTCGTGGATGGACAATCACAATGGTGGAAAATTGTCGCCCTTGTCTTTCACAAGGGCAGTTAACCAGATCGCCATGATTTGCGTCGGCTTTGTGGTTATCGCCCGTTAGATATATTTTTGCTGCCAAGATATGCAGTAAAAGTGAGTTATACTTACGTTCAGCGGTTTGACAACCCTCACAATTTATTTGTAGTTATTCCAAATGGTCTGAAGTGGCTTTTCCTAACAGCATACGGCCCTAAAAATCATCGCCCTCTCTTCTTTCGATTTTTTTACTGGCCAGGCACGCTTGCTTTTATTACCCACAATGCATTACTCGACTTCAAATCGGCTTTTTCCGTGATTCATTAATGCGGTCAATTTAAAATTTGATTTGCTGTGCAGGGATTGAAACAGACGCTGTTTTAGCGATATATTTGGCGATGTGTAAATGGTTTTAAGCATGAAATAATCCAGAAATTGGGCTTGATGTTTAAGTAAATTAGATTTCCATATTAGGCATACCAGGGCCTTATAAACAAGACATATAGGCATGATTGGAGTTATGTATGTCTCTGTTTTAACCAGCCTGGGAGATAAATTGAATAATCAAAAAAAAACTTTCAACTTTTTATGAAATATAGACCTGTAGTATAATTTCCGCTTTAAACATGGGTACATGTATATATGACGGGTATAACATACAGAGGTGTTCCAGGAAGCACTTAAATCGAATGTGTTGTGGGGTGTACCTACATATTGCGGATCCACGATTTTTTTTCCACTGAGAGGATCGAGTTTCTTTGACAAGGAAGAAAGTCAACCCTCTTAAAATGAGGGTCTAACTCTAAGCATCATTGACCAATGAACATATATGGTGGCCTATAAATATATACTTTTTAAATTCCGGGGAACGGGGTAAAAAAAAATGCCTAAAAACCGAGGCCCCAAACATCACCGGCACTAACGGATGTCGGGGACACGTTATGAATAAGAACCCACCCTGCTCTACGACCTGAAGTGGGCCTGGGCCATTTTTTTTGCCCTTCTCCGGTATTCGGTGACCTCGGTACATCTCAATTAGGATAATTTATGGCCCTATACATGGATATGCATATGATATATATTTCAATTTTACAACTTCTTTATACATGTACTACATTCCAATTTTTTGAACAAATTAAAGTATTGTTCATAAATCAAAAAGGAGTTTGACACTATTTTGTTATTAGGTGTTTGATTTGACTGGGTATTTGACACTCAAAAGGTATATATTAACATCGCGTCAAATTCCTGTGAAATAAACAGATAAAATGCATATAAATTAATTAGTTTCTGTATTCTTTCTAAAATGTTCGAATATTTTTAGACAAAATGTATCATATTCTATTCCCAATTCAACATTCGCATTTTCTACATGCATGATTGATTTACGTAAAACTGGTTTTCATTATAATAAAAATCTTTAAACACAAAACTTTTTAATTTATTGTTACAGTTTTATAAGAGTTTTTTTTTTTGTGCACGTCTCGACATAGAAAGGCACTGCACTGTTTGCATTAAACATGCTTGTGGTGTGTTTCGGCTGATTTTAAAAAGCGGGACGCAAACGATTCTATGTGTTAGGTTTATCCGTTCCGTTGTTGCTTAACGTCCCACTGAAGAATCTTTCGCTTATATGGAGACATCAACGAATGCCGTAGAAAAGCTACAACTTTTTGCTTTGCACAGCACTTCTTTGACGTGTCAACACATACCGTGACACGAGGCCTCGATTTTCTTTCTCATTCAAAGGACATGAGAATCAAACATACGATCTGGGTACAGTTGTTCATCAGCCGGTTAAATTTTGATCCTCGGTTAGATATAACAAAAAAATTTGAAATCAAGCCCAGAATTAAAATAAGGTGTTAAGCAATTGAAATATGGAGGTTAAATTGATCCTTGAGTTAGACAATCTACTCAAAATTTGGAAATTCAACCAAAGTCAGGGCTCTGTCAGCTCTCTACTTCTATATATATGTACGTAGCAGAGGGTAAAACATAGAATGGAAATAAATCAGTATATATATAATTGGCATAAAAAATCTCAGCATTATCGTCTCATTTGGAAATCATAATGGTTTTCACGGCAATCGAATAATGAAAGTAAGGCCTACATGAAAAATAAAAAATATCTTTTGAGTAAATTTTATTGGTTCTGTAATCAATTATCAGGATGTGTAAAAAAGAAGATAATGACTGTCGGAAGATTGTTCACCTAGACTATTTGTGCTCAAGCGATAGCATGCGCGGATACAGAGAGGGGACCGGGGGTCCGGACCCGCCCCTGAGATTTGTCAGAGGTGGGGTCCAATGGTCATGGACCCCACCTCTGGCAATCTCATTCACATGATATATAGAAAAATTTTCGGCTCGCTTCGCTCGCCAGTCAGTCATTTCTTTATACTTTAAATTGTATCACAAATAAGATAGTTAGTTAAACAAATCAAAGTTAAATTTGTCCAAAATTTTCCGGCTCGCTTGACTCGCCGAATTTGTTAAGCACTTTATTTCATATCTTTAATACAATGTATAATTTTATTCGTTATCTTAAAAAATAATTTCGGTTCGCTCCGCTCGCCAGTCATTCTTAGCACTTTAAATTGTATCACAAATAAAATAGAAAAATAGACAAATCGAAGTCAAAATATTCCGGCTCGCTTCGCTCGCCTAATTTGTTAAGCAAATAAATTACATGTATATATTTAATACCATTAAAAAGGAAAAAAAAAAAAACAAAACAAAACGGCTCGCTTAGCTTGCCAGTCATTCTTTGTATTTTAAATTGTATCACAAATTAAATAAAAAGATAGACAAATTGAAGTTTTTTAACTGTCCAAAATTTTCCGACTCGCTTCGCTCGCCGATTTCGTTTATCAACTTATTTCGGTATGATAACGGAAATAAAGGATCAGAATTATTTTCATTATTATGCATCGAATTTTAGGTAATGATGTTCCATTGTCAACTACCGGTTAAAACGTAGAAATCCAGGCACCGGCCTCTTGTCCTCCCTCCCTCCGATAAAAAAGCTGGATCTGCAAATGCGCCCCCTGGACCCCCACCAGTACGTT
>JACSZP010010507.1:7956-27321 GCA_016161895.1 Pinna nobilis
TGATTCAGTTTGGTATATCTCTACCACGTACTTTCAAACAAGTCAGTATCATTTTTCTTACTTATACCCGCCCTATACAATCCCGATAATGCAATTGCAAATTTGGCAATAAAAGGTTGAACAAGTCGATTTTGATAGGATATAGCTTTGATAGTTCTGACAGGAAACGAGACCGGAAATGAAAACACGCCCTGATGAATTGAGGGCATTTTCTAGGCCTAGATTCCATTCTAGATTACCCAATAAAGGTCCGAAGAATTTTCTGGAAAACTTGATCAAAACTAATGTATGCTCAAATTTCTGTTGTAATTTGAAGTCACGTCGTAACACTATTTTGTCCATTCTTACATTCGGACGGAATGATTTTTTTTCATCCATCGGAGACCTCCCTTCATTCTTTTGGATTGAATTTAAAAATCAGTACAAGATCCCTTTTCCTAAGCATGCGAGGATGGCAAAAATGTGCAAAGCAAAACAAATAAACAAACAGAAAGACAAAAACAAATATGAAAAAGATTACAATTTTTGAGAAAATTTAATAGATAAAGGTTTGTTAAATATAAAATAACCGTTCCCATCGGGTTTGTACTTAGAGCCACTTATGGTCATCAAGTTAAATGCACTCGAAAATATAAAATCTATTTTGTTCCATTGTTTGAAGTCGTCAAGTCAATGTCAGTATCAGACATATTGACGACTTGGCTTCCGGCGGACTTTAGACTGAAACAAACTGAATCGATGGAGAAAAACAAAAATTTTCCCTTGACCTGAAATTCCTATATCGTAATTAAAGGTAAACTAATTGAACGTTAATGTTAACATAAACTTTGGTTTACGACATCCATAGAAGTCCACAGCAAGTGTACAAGTGACTCCCCCTTGCTGGACCTCGTTTCTAGCTCGTGCGTAAATTGCTGATGCTGGCGTATAGCTTATTTGTAAATGCTTAAATCATACGTCCTTCGACCGGAAAGCTATCCGAGTTTCCCACAAAAGTCGTCATCCGGAATCCTGGATGTCTGCCAAGATGCGGACATGATACTTGAAATGTTTATCCGGTATATTTCGTTGGCTTTCTAAGTAGAAGTACATATAAAACCGCATTCACCTCTGTATCTCGTTCATTCTTACTAGTAATGATAGAGATGATGACAGCATTATCAGCCCAATCGTAAAATTCGGAACCCTCAAACGGGCGTTACAATATCATGACAACAAGTTTCATCACAATTCCAAATATTCATCACTTCTTGTTATATTCACAGCATGGCGCGAAGAGTTTGAACTTTGCATGCTAAGGATAGCAGGTTTTTGAACTCCCCCACCCCAAATGACAATAGATCGGTATAAAGAAGCCAGGATTATTTGTTATTGGTCTTAACATGTGATCCCCACTGAATTCCAATTCCACAGCAGCTCTGTTTTTGTTTTGTGCATTTATTGCTAAGAAAAAAATCCACATGTCCTGGAATACCCAGTCATACAAATCCTTCAGTCATATTGGTGATATATACTTTTGATCTATCATTGGTTGGATGAAATTACTAGCTTGCATGACCAAAACCAAATTCTCGTCTGCCCTGGAAATCATGTACAGTTGCATATAATTTCTAGCCCGTATGAGACAATGATAGTTGATATTTGACCATAACAGTTGAATGGTGAAATGATAGAACTGTCATATTTCACATATGTATTACTCGTGGCAGAATATTTTTGTTAATGTCATATTGAATTAATATATACACGTTTTTATATGTTTGAACCACTTTCCAAAGATGCTATCATTTGGTACAATGTATATAACTTTGCTGTCATTATACTGTATCTCAAACACATCGTGTGTGTCTTAATTTTTGTTTCACTTCATCGCCAATCCAATCAAAATTCGACCGTTTGTGTGCTATTTAACAATACTGTGTGGCATGTAGATCTGTGAAACCCCATTGTCAGGTCAAATCTCATGACCTCATTTGTAACTTCTCGTGCCTTTCGTAAACTCAAATTGGCGACTTGCTCCTCACTATTTCTGATGGTCTGAATTTGATTGGTTATTGGCCTAGGTTTTAGAATTTACGATTTCAATAATTATTCGTTATATCTATACGTGACTCGGCTTACAAAAGGATCACACAGAAGAAGAATTTTATCATTTACTAATCGTCTTTTTTATTAAAAGAAAACAAATTCTGTGGCCCCATGCAAGAAGCTGATAACCCACATTTATGTAAAACAGAGAAAATGAGGTTTAAATACAAGTACGATAGTAATGTTTCATAACGTCATAGGGGTCTAATATTGCATGAATTTCCATAGCCAATCAGATTATTGGAACCATATTTCTACAGAAGATGTAGGTTGTAATGACACATGGTCTGGTAACTATATTTCACTTTTGATGGCAATGTGGGTTATCAGGTTTATGCATGGGGCCAGAGAATTAAATTTTCATATGGACCTTCCACAGTAACACGCAGGTCAAGTTGACGGGGATCGAACAATTTATGACAGAGCTATGTCCTTTGGATTTAGAAAAGTAATTAGAATTCAGTTTAAAAATATTGTTGCCAGCAGATGTATTCTTTCCTTCCGCCACATTTAGAAAAAAGAAACGTATCTTTTGTTCATCTCTACATTCTTTTAACACTCTCGAATGAATGTCATACTCATGTAAATACATTTTGTACTACACAAACGACTCTCCCATGAAATTAATGCTACGCGAAAATCACCTGACTATAAGTGATCTAAGCTTAAATAAAAACACGGAATTAGAACTATAATTTTGTCAGATGAACGGGTTTACATTTATTCTATCATTCAGAAGCATATAATCATGTTCCTACTATTTGACTTACACGGAATTTTACAAAAAAGTAGGAACATGCTAAACATATGTCCCCATAAGTTGTGTCTTTGATTATCTTTACAGGAACAACAACTCTTCCTGGGCAAATGGTGCCACTCCGCTATGCATTCACAACTTTTCTTTATAGAATTCTACTGGGTTTGAGACCTGCAATATTCCCAGCAGTTCTCCATTTTTACTTGTATTTGTCTACATCAATCAGAATATTTCCAGGATTAAGGACGAAGATTGAAAAAATACGAAAGACTGAATGCAAATAAAGTCAGAGCTCACCATGGATTCCAAAAACCTATTAGCCAAAAAATAGAGAAACAAAACCAAAACCAAAACCAAAACAGAACATAGAAAAAGAATATATATATATATGTAGCCAACCAATTGATGTTTTTAAGCCAACTGAATAGTTTTAACAATATATGAAATAATATTTTTGGTCATTTACAGAACGTATAGTGGTCAAATATTTTGAAAAATCTCATTTCATGATGTTAATGTTTGATTACATGCAGGTAACTTCAAATGATATATTTGATAATCTTAAACCATGCAATAGAGACCGTTTTAATTGTTGTTAATTGAAAAAAGAAATATAAGCCAATAATGAGTTTATTTTTTTTACTGAATTTTGAAAAAAAAAACTAGTCAATGACTCAATTGGCTTACTACAGGGTGAGCCCTGATAAAGTACATGCACGTGTATATTTGTATCTTACATTTATCATTTAAATTCTCATTATTCTTGTACAACTTCAAATTAGATTAGTTTCATTATTTGCTTAATGTGTCCCTCATTTACCGATAATTGACCCATGTAATATGCACTATTGATGCTAATGCCAAAACTCCCAGAAATACGTTATTTGGATGATTTAATATGCATTAACATTGCAGCCGTCGGAAATCAACATAGTGTGTTAGGTGATGCACCTCTAGTTAACAAATTGTGGGGTAAAAGAAAAATGTGTTTATAGAGCTGTAGAAAACTTATCATTTCAGATTAGATAAGATTAAACTTTAGTTCGGAAGCAAAGGTCATTTTCCTTAATAATGTGTCCCGTCATTAAATCGTAAATATAGTCGGTTTGCATTAAAACACAATTATAGATAAAGCAGCATCATGCTACACACACTGACAAAAATACATTTCCCCATACATTAACTATGCCTCGCATTTATGAAATGGCAAAATTACATTGGTACACAGACAATTGTACAACTGGTACATCCATTTCTTATGTTTTAAACAAAGACTTTAATTAGCTTCACATGAATTCTCCGGTCAAGGAACGCATATGCATATATTCAAGTATAATGCATGCAATTCCAAGACGAAATTAACTTCATTGTTCGCGATCGAATAATTGTACGTCCAAATCTGATAGAAGAACATTTTTTTTTTATTAATTTCTAGAGCATTTACTTCGATCATTGGAGTTCTGTGTTCCATTCCTGGTGGAAGAGCCGTTAAACAATTTATTTGCATTACGCGAAAAATTTGAAATTAGGCATTTTTTCGTTTGAATAAGATCTGGAAACACAACTCAATTTTCAAAATAGCCCGTTTTGTCTGCCAAATATCCTTCACTGTTTAGTAGTCATAAGTGTCGAACATAGACTTCTGCTCAAAGTATTTTCCTTTCATTAGGATTTCTGAGTCGTAGAGTCTCAGTTTGAGTGAATTTATTTTTAACAGGATGTTAAATAATATTTCAATAATGAGATATAAAATTCAATAAGATATTTACACTTTCATTAATACTATTTTGTAATCCAAGTAGAGAAAAGAAGAAAATATAATTGTTTGATTCAAAACCGAGGGTAATGCTTCGCCAAGTCTAAACAAGTTAAAAGTACAGCATAATAAGCGATTGTGCATTGGATTTGGAAGCACATGTTCAGACGGAATGATAACAATAATTAAGAGATATACTTGACATAGTATTTCCAAAACTAACAATTTATTTCCGGGAATTAGGTTACGTCATTTTCTCAAATACGATCTAATTCCAGCTTGCATAAGCTGCTCTATATGTAATGATGTGATTGTTATGTAACATACGTCAAGTGGTTGCTGTTCAGTGTTAAGCTGTGGCAGTATCTCCGTCCGACCTACAATAGATCCTTAACCGACGCAATATTTAGTGGATTGATACGGAACGCATACATCTTATCTTCTTTGTATAATTATTCTTTACTCTATGTATACACATTACATCTACCTATTTCAGTTGTTGTCGATATTTGCTGCTATTTGTATTGCGACGTTTGCGATGGGTGTGGCATGCCAACAGGGGGCGTTCACACCTTCCGGACACCTGCTCTCATCCTGTTTGGGATTTGCTATTGTATTCCACGTTGAGTCCGTTATTAGTCTAAACTTGTCGTATTTATTAGGACTTAGATTTTTGCACATCTCTCGGAACTTTTTTAATTTTATTCTAGTATCCTTAATGTATGTCATTTATAACAATCTTTCACTCAAACGGAGACGCTGGTAAAGGGCTTTAGATATCGGTTTATGCTCACTAAGGGTCGTTTGGAAGTCATTAGTATCATACAATGATCCGGACTTACATTAGCACTGTTTCTTCCGAAGGACAGGAAAAGTCAGTCAACTCGAACGAGATTCGAACCATCGACCTAATGGTCTGGAGTTTCAAGCTCTATAACGTAGAACCACGTTGCTCACCAATTTTAACGAGGGGAGCTCAACCTTCTACACAATAAAATAGTTAGTGGTGAATATGGGTTGTTGCTTTACAATTCGACTTTGTGTCGAAATTTACAGAAAGAAAGCATATAATGCTTATATAAATGAAGGTTTGCTTACAAGTAGGCTTTCAAAAACTGGAAGTAGTAACAACAATAAATACTTGTACTTATTGGCACACTGTTAAAACTTAAATGGGGCATTTTGTTACGCAGTCTGTATATTGAAACGCCATTCCCTAATAAGGGACAAGACTTGAACTAAGCAATGAACATCACAAGTATTCCGACGTTTGTGTTGGGTTTAATTGTCCAGCTTATGTTTTAGAATAAAAAAACTTGAACATTTATCATGAATGATAAAGGTTAAGAATTAAGATACATGTATATGTTATATTGTCCGTGCAATTCTAAGATAATGCGCCAATACCGCATGCACATCCACATATGGTAATCGTCCCAGAGTTATTGTGAACATCAACACTAATAACTGTAGCAAAACCATTGCCGTCATTCGATCATTGACGTCGGTCACAGTTGGTGTTGGCACGTTAAAAAACCCTCCCTGCTCTACGGCCATAAGTGCCGAGCATAGGCAAAATTTGTTGCCCTTCACCGGCACCGTCTCCATATGAGTGAAATATTCTTGAGTGGGACGTTAAACAACAATATAACAACAACATTATTGACATCAGTGACCCTGAGATGCAGACTTCACTTCAAACCTTATATTTCACATTTGTAAGTACGTGTATGTGTTTGCAAGTTGCTTTACTGATGTCAGCAAGCTTAGAATTCAGCATACTTGTGTTAGAAAGGTCGTGTTGGGTCTATTGCACTTTTACGATATTACATGGTTTGCAACTCTGAAAGTACATGTGAATGCATATTCCCGCCAAAATGGCAAAAAGTTAATTGGCAATGCAATAAGCAATCCTATTTCAGCCAGGTTTCAGCCACTGGAGATCCATATCAGAGCCATGTACAAATATTTTGAACTCATACACACGGTGACACCCAAACTTCCATTATCATGGAGTAACAATTAAAGTTTAAGGTCTAACTCTATATCTATCTATGGAAAGATGTGTTTGCGAGATGACCAGATACAATGTATATGAATTATAGTATAGTATAGTTCACGTCTATACACATACAACATAATATATTTGTTGTACGTATTTTATATCACTCCCAGGTTGAAATAAATCCCATTTCCATATGTTCACTTTTATTGCATCTTTTGTCGAAGTTATGCAGCACTCTAGTTAGCAAAGGAACAAGATATATTCGGTGAAAGACTGTTCAACTATTCTGAAAATCTTAACCAATACCATAGGTCAGCTTTCTTAATAGTGTTTTGTGTATGAATTGGCAAAGGTATGAAACAGTATTCTGACTGCAAAATTATGGAAAGCGAAAGAAACCAGATAGTCGTGTGTGAAATTCTAATTTCTATCTCCAAATCGGATGTTGAAAACTTCAAATGCCATGCATGTATCTTGCAGTGATTTCTAATTCTCATGAGTAATATACGTAGGATGACAGCCAAATTTCCAAACTTTTCGGTATCGATATTAGTATCAAACAAATCCATCGAACCTCCAATCGTTGGGCAAATACAAATTACATGTAACTACCCAAAGACATCTTTAGTAATACCCTTCATTCATTGGCTATCGCATCATTTCATTTTTTTTACTCGTCTAAATTTTCAGCAAGGGGAAAAAATCTGAAAACTTGTGTATTCAGAGGTTTTGCATAGGCATTGGTCAATTCATCTGTAAAACGGTTTGGCGATAGAGAGTTCGAATGGCCAATGCTTAGATGGACTGCTTTTGTGTATATGTTTATGTTCATGCCAATAGGATTAGGCTGTAAGAGCCCAGGTCCTGTGTGTAATATATTGACTTCGCTCCTTAGAGATTTGCCATTGTAATTCATTGAATTCTAAAGCTAGCATCACTTTGATAGTGTAACAATATGACTGAAATATGTAAATAGGATGAATTGTAAAGCCAGCATAGGATAGAATCATTAGCACAAGTTAGAAATTCTGAAGCCTACGTCATCTTGCTGCGGCCAAGATACGGCTAAACATAGGATTAAATCCAAAACACAGGTTTAGAATTCAGAAGCCAGCATTAATTCGGTGCCACCAAGATAAAACCAAACATAAAATAAAGTTCTCAGCACAAGTTTAACATGCTTAAGTCTAAATCAGTTTGATCTGCTAAGACAAGACTAAGCATTGGATAATATCCTTAGCACAAGTTAGATTCTACTTCCTTCCGCCAAGATAAATGATGGTGAAAGTAGCGTTTATGTTTCAGATAAATTGAGTCTTTATCATCACTCAGTTACATGTATTTTGACATTTGTTTTTCTTTTGTAAGTCAAAACTATGTACTTTTACTTAAAGGACATCTTGACACAACATGAAGAATTTTACAACATTTTATTAAACGTACAAAAATGAATAAATTATTTAACAACATGGTGAGGGCTATTTACAGCACATTAATGAAGATGGAAGCACCCACAAAATAAACGTGTCCTGCACGAGAACCAGTAGTGCAGAACGCATAATGAATATTCATGATGAATTAATTATAAAATGGAAGAAATACTGAACGTATCCTGAAGTAGCATTACCTATTCTTAATCAACATGCACTTTAATGCCCGGACTCTTAAAATTCGAAGCCCGAAATATTATGCAACAAAGGTAAAATAACAGATATTAAAAAATTGCATTGCGATTTCTAACTAGTGTCTCACTGAACAGCACTTGAAATAAACAATGGCATCAAGTATTATCAGAAACTAGATCTGTCCAGTAGTAGCTGAAAATAACGGTACATTTGGAATTCTCTGAATGGCAAACTTTGCATGTTATAATGAGATAAGGGTAGGTGAATTGACATTTTCGGAGCTGCTCTCGCTAGAAGTTCTATTCACTTCGCTGCTGCACGATGATGGGCCGTTTGTGATAGGTGTAAGTCCAGTGTGATCAACCATATTATCCAACGTGAAAAAGAAACCGTTAGATGGCGTTGTAATTGGAATTCCGGTAGCAGTACTTACAGAGACATCTATGTCTTTTTTCTCTTGTTTAATGAGAGATAATGAACTTGGTCTTACACTCGAATTAGTGTTTGTCTCCATCTTTTTGCTCATCGAGCATGGTGAAAGTGTTGTCTCAGATTTGACTTTGACCCTAGTGTCCAAATTTTGTGATGACTTTTCAACTTTACACAATGGCTGATGAGTTTGGAGAATGAATTCCAACTGGTCCTTCTGTTGTTGGAGAGTATGGATTTCGTCCTGAATTGAATCTCTATCTTTTTCCAATTTTTCTGTTTCCTGTAAAGATTAAAAAGAAAATTTATTAAGTTGCTAAGAGTGAAAAATATGAAAAAGAAACATTGACTGAACAACATTATAAGTCCTTTCAACTAGTGGGACAACACATATCCCTCAAATTATCCCAAAGTACTAGAAACTTAAGTAAGTTTTGAAGAATATATAAAACCAAGAAGAATGATATCCTTCCAATATCAAAATCAAACATCCACTCCTTGCATTTAAAAAAAACAAGCATGTTCCTGTAAGATCTAACAAAAATTCAAACTGAAACTGAAGCAAACTGACTTACATAAAACAATATCAATTTTCTCGTTACATATTTCAGTTCTTATGTCTGGTATAAGAAAGCTTAGATTATGCAAACTGATTTCATGTAAGAGTTACATGTACTTACAATTATTAGTCTATTAGTGTGATCCACCCGTCTTTGTCGGCATTTAGCTGCAGCTATTTTGTTGCGTTCACGACGAACTCGACGACGTTCTTCTTCCTCGGGACTCAACTATAATATAAATAAATAGATACATAAGTAAACCTTGCAGACTTGGCAATAATATTTCTACAACTCTTGTATAAACTCGGCAACATACATTTACTCGGGCAGTAGTCTTTGTTCATAGAAAATTCACTTTTCTAATTTCTTAAACCTCAAAATATTTTTATTGCAACGTATCTTCGTATGTTTGAGAATATATTTTAATGCTACGTTTGGAATTCAATTTAAAGATTGAAACGTTTCATATAAAGGAATCACGGGTGAAATTAATTTCAGTTTTACAGCTCGACTGTGTATAGCAGTAAGGTATTTACCGCTGTCAGTTAATGACAGATAGAGGGCAGCGACGCGGACTCTAGGATGTATTTCCCCTCCGGTAATCTGGAGTGTTTTCCTGTACTTGTACAGGTCTTTATCGCTAATTCCCTTTCTTATCATGAACCATAAAACCTGGATTTCTCCGCTTACAAGTTTTTGAAATAGATTTGAAAATGATAAAAGCCGGCGATAATTTGTGTGTCAATAAACGATATATCTACAGGTTATTGAACTAAAATGAAATCAACAGGTCTTGTTTGTTATACCTGGGGGATAAAAAAAATTGTAATTAGCTACAATTTATTTTAGGTATTAAGTTGTGCTTATCTTGTAAATGGTTAAAGTCAGTGTCCCTACATCTGATTATAAAACCGATTATGGGACGGACAATACTGACAATGAAATCTCCAAATCATAATCTATAAGTCAAAGCTCCAGAAGATTCAAGAGACGGAAACCGAACATCCAGGAGGAAATACAAATCTATTTTTATGGAGTAAAATATTTCCGTGGATTAAATAAAAAGTAAGAAAATTAAAAAAAAAAAAAGTAGTTGTAATATTGTAAATTGTATTTTTGAATTCACCAACATTAGAAGTGTCGGGTTTTAATGTTGTTATTTAGCTCACACAAGTAAATTAAAAAAGTAAAACATGACAGAAGTTAACGAAAGAAAATAAAGTAAAAAGAAAGATGGGATATTCACTTGTAGTATAATTATATATATAGCCGAAAGGAAATAAAGTAAAAGAGGGAAGAGGGAGAAGTCAATTGCCGATAATCAAGTTGTCAAAGTTCAGTATGCGTACCTTTTCGTCTTTGAGATTTCTCCTTTTCCTAACTGATGTTGATGATGTTGGCATGTCATATGAATCTCCATCACTAGTTCTGGCCCTTTTTGCTCCTGGGGTCCATTCGGAATCGCTCATGTCCGAGTAATCATATCGATCCGAGGACCTGTCACTCCCGGCTGGGTCCACGATTGGGGGTACGAATCCACTCTGTGTCATTGGGTCTTGGCCCGATGACAGATTTGTTGGGACTGACTGAAGTTCGATAAAAGTTTGTTCAATATTTGCTAAAGTTGTTGGTGTCAGTCCCGTGGTCGTAGTTTGAGATGTGATACCATTGACAAAGGAGGATGGAATTGAATACTGTAATAAAAGGAAACGAAAATAAGGAAATATTTCAAAAATGAAATACTAAAAATGTCACTTTGCTAAATATACATCAGTCAATTCTATAAAACTTCGTGACAGCTCACTTAAAATACATATTGATACATATATATACATATTATTTATATTAAAAGTTTTGTTATAAACCTACCGGTCTAGGGTTGTGATAATTCGTTTGATGATAGTATGGATGAGGTTGATAGTAATGCCACGTTCTATCCATGTTGGAATATAAATCACACATTAACCACAATTAAATTCCACTATTTGACCTATTTCTGTACTATCACAATTTACTTGCTTTGCTTTGCATGGATGGATAAATGTGCAAATATGAGTAGGGTTACTTTTATATATACGTATATATACTATCAAGTGCATCGTGAAGTCACATGTAACTAACCCGGTAACTGCGCATGCTCCACGGCCTAAAGTTTTTGGGGGTCACACATGGCCGATTTGACAATGAACAAAGACGGAAAAGTATTGGACGACACTTAAAGACGTTAAATTAGCCCATAAAGTAGCAAAATATTAACTTAAAAGTGTAAAAATGGCAATTCAAGCAAAAATTGGAAACTTACTGAGGTGACGGCTGCCGCACTTGCCATAGTTGATAGTATGTTGGCTACGTACTTCGATTCTTCGCTATATCCGTTGCTTTCTCTATTGTACATTATTTTCAAACTGTTTTTCTGTAAAATATTGTGTACAAAATAGTTTTCAGATACACCACTTTTGACTTTGACTTCTAGCTATGACAGAATCAAAATAGATTTCCGGACTTCAATTCTTCGAGTTTTCCAGTGTATGACTCACGCTGCAAGTTCTGACTATGAGGGAATATACCCTACCTATAGTTATATACGTTCTGACTCAGGAATGACTCATGTTTTATTTTTAGAAGTATGACTTAATGCTATTCGGTATCCCTCTTCCTGTAGCTGTTCTTTCGAGATAATTTAGAGAGTTCTCGAACATGACCACGTGACACGACGCACCATATATGGTATAACACAACTACGTCAATGGATTTGTTTACGCATATTTACACACGGTCCACAGATTAATCAATGAAGTGTGGCGTAGTAAATAGAATGACTGTATGATTTATAAATAGCCTAGATAGTAGAACACTTATTAACTTTTTTCCCCCATGCTAGTTTTCTCTTTATCTTATCATAGAATAATTTTTAACATAGATTGTGTGTCTGTGGTGACAAATGCGGTATGGGAGTTCGTGACACTCGAACAGGTTGGTTACCGGCGAATTTAACAGGTATTAGCGGGGAGCTTTGAAGTCTTACATGTATTTCAATACACACTAACGGTACAGGTAATATTTAGATGTACGGAATCAGGTCATCGAGGGTTTATGTAGACACTTGAGCAAGTCGCTGCCGAATTGTTCTGTCCCACGTTGTAGGCCTCATATGTAGGTCAACATATTTAATTTTACCCGACATCTTTGAATAGTGAGGAAAATCAAAGCCGTGTTAAATATTATGTAATCGGCAGGCCGCACGTAAAAGCTCGACAGACCAGGGCAAAGCATCGTACGATTAGTAAATTTAAGATAGCTTTATAGTTATGATAAAACCAGCAAATTATGATAACTTTTCACGTCAACACAAGGTTAGTCTATTTGGGACACACCTAGGCCATTAATTTAAATTTGAACTTAATATGACGTGTGTGTGTGGGGGGGGGGGGGGGGGNNGGCAAATCTGAAGGGTAAAGGGGGATGCAAAAAAAGATAAAAAATTGCCAGGAATCAAACGCTGACAATTTTGTTCTAAACATGCATGCATATGTCTTTTAAGATATACCTACTGTTAGATATCCTTGCGCGGATCTAGAGGGGCGGGGGGTTTTTGTCCGCCACACACCCCTGGAGTTGGCAAAATATATACCAATAATTGTCAATTATACTTCAATTCTCATTTTAACAGGATAGATTTTTCCTTTTTACATGTTGGACCACCCCTGGAAAATATCGACCCCCTTGAAAAAAAATCCTGGATCCGCGCATGATGTCAGTTATGCGATATCCATAACATATACGCAGTGCGCTTACAATATGTACCAGATTCAAAGTTGCTTTGGTAGGCTATGTACTGTTATGTTTATCATTTTCAAATGTATTATCGCATATGAGTTTGACATCATTGTAGAGGGGGGACGTGGTATCCTTCCCCTCCTATGTATGTGTGTATGTCCCTTTTAAAACACACAATAGACAGAGTCATTGATTTTTTTTACGATGTTGAACATGAGGCGCGTCCTCAGGAGAGGGGGGGGTGTACTTTATTTGGAAGATCTTCCACCAAAAAGTCTTCACCATGCGAGTTAAACCCTTCTTTTAATAATTTGTATGCCATTGTAATAATCAAACGGTATGTTATACAATGTCACCTATTTGAAAATGTTGAGAAAGGGGGTGGGGGAATAGTGACATATTTGGATACTCAGGGTATCGACCGATGCCCGTGTGTATACCCGGGTGTTAGTGCACGTCTATTGCCGTTTACGGGGAGAATGGCAGACTTGCCATTGAATCATGAAAAATTTCCATTGGGTAAACTTAATCTTTAATGCCATAGAGGACTCATAATTTTACTAAAAATTGATAGAAAATTAAGTTTTTGTAAGGGAAATATTGCGTTTTAAACATGGAAATTTCAAATTGTTTACTTAAAATATAGGGGGACTCCCGATTCATGGGGGAAACTTGTAACTAGCCTAGATGTGTGTTTATAACTTTGAATTAGTCTTAGATATTGTGATACTTATAAGAAGGTCTACCATACATTACGATGCTCGTGTGTAAGTGTATAAATCTACCATAGAATTAAGGTGGGACCGGGGTCATGCGCGGATCTAAGGATGGGTGGTAGGGGGCAGGGGCCCCTGGAAATTGCACAACATATACCGTATAAGTATATGATCAGTAATCAATGATGCTTAGATGCTCATTTTAGGAGGTTTGATTTTTTTCCGTGCCACAAGTTCGATAATCCCCCTGAAAAAATCCTGGATCTGCACATTGGGGTGACAGTTATTCCCGATACTTGCTGTGATTTCAGCAATTGTCTAGGTATATGTCTTATTTGTCACAATGATATGCAAAATCTTGTTTATAAGTCCTTGGCAAAACTTAGAAGGCTGTTAACTTAAAGTAAACAGAATATGAAACCCATGTAATAATATTAAAAACCCCACGCGCTGATCCAATTTCGATATGTGCTAACTTTTTATTCAATTTCAATAAAAAAAAAAAGCAATCGAAAAATATATTTTGCAAAGGTGATGACAGTTTTGTAATATACATTTTCTAATATCGCAATTCACGACGTTATTCGAACAACATAATCAACATACTATCTCAACATCTCATAGCCTGTCATTTGTATTTGTATGTACAATGCATATAAACACGTCCTTTAAATGGGTGGATGGGTGGGTCATGGGGACCCCGTTTGCCGTCCCCTTGGAATTTGCAAAATGTACGTCATCATGATATATGAAAAAAAAAAACCGAGTTAATAAATGCACATTTGTTTTTCTTGCTTGCAACTTGTTCGACCCCTCCCCCGGAAAAAAATTCTGGATGCACTCATACTGTACATATAAACATTGTAAAATATTTGTTCATTATACAAGTTACTCGACCGAGGGTAAATGTTGATATATAAAAATGTTAAGTATGGAAGGATTCTTGTGAGATTTGAACAAGTCATTTCTGGTATGTAGTCATACATCATAATCACATATCATTTTACAGCCATCTGTCATCGCTATGTGTTATATATCGATGTTTTGATACATAACTTAGCCGGTCGTGCGAAATGATTAGAATTATTGTATTGGCGGTCGACATTTCAGAATATACCATAAACTGGAAAAAATAAATATAAACTACAAATCAGTAAAGGAATTTAAAAAAATGGGGGGGGGGGGGGGGGGTGAAATTTAGGGCAACCTCAGCATCAAAGTCACCTCTAGGATCGCAGAGTTTGTTTATTTTCTTAGTGGGGGAGTAAGCACGGTCACTAAACCATGGACCTTTCAATTACAGAAAAACATTAATATTGTTAGGTAGGTAATCTATTTTGTGAGGGTGGAGGAGGCCATGTGTAATGTGATGCAATATTCTGGTAGGATGGTTTTGGGGGCGAGGTTTATTTTTTTTTCACACAAATATAAAGGGGACAAATTTCATAAAAGACAGTTGGGCCTGCTCCTTGTTCTTTCTTCAGAATACATAACTTCAGGTCGTGAGGCACCTGGTTTTTCGGAGGAGATTGTAAAACCCCGGCCCCACGTCCTATGTAACACACATCCTATGTCACACTAGGTGTTATCATGATGAAGAACCCCCACTGCATAAAAGTCCAAAGTGCCTATCGAATATTAATGTTCATCAAAATTTGGATCCTCGTACTTAAAAGCATTCGATGGCGTCTCCATATAAATGAAAAAAAATCTTGAATGGGCTGTACAAGTTTATAGGCAGAAAGGACTATGTACTTTAAATTTCATTCTTCGCTAATGTAACCTACGTAATTACATGTATATGTACAGATCTCTATCGTGGCCGCCGTATACTAGTGCTCGCGTTCTGGTTGATCGAGAGGTATATGGTCAGAATCCGAGGCACGCTGCTGTTGGCTGTCCCTGTTACTCAGATGAGACGGTAAAACCAGAGGCCCCGTGTCACGTGCAGTTGATATTTTGCACGTTAAAGATTACCCTCCCATGCTCCATGATCGAAAGATCCATTAGTGGGAGATTCTTGAGTGGGACGTTTAACAACAATACACCCAATCAAGCTTCTGATTATGACATCTGAGGTACGGATCTACTTTCGTTATTTACCACCCATGTCCGGTGTATCTACCTCAGTGATCTGTGGCAACTTGATATGTACCGGCTGAATTAAATTTTCCACTCCGTCACATTTCATCCGTCGTTCCATGTCTAGGAGTTGGAATAGCACGTGGTAGACTGTGGTTTGTAATCGCTTTACATGAAAGTGAGCTCTGAAAATCAGGTTACTTAATGAATCATAAGTAGGTCAAACTGTTCTTTTCAGCGGCTATAGTTTGTATACAGGTAAACACGATGAGTACTCTAGAAATGTTTGGATCCATTTCAAGTATAGGTACAGTGTTGTAGGAGGCAAATCGAAAGTACTATGCACTAACTCAGGGAGGGGTCTATTTTCACTATATTTTTAAGTCCATATATTTTAACAGACTAAGCTGTAACAATTGAAATTCTACTTTTAAAGTTGAAGTTGATCATTTACATGCAAGTGTCTGTCCCTGCAACCAATTCCTGCGCCTATATAGGTTAGTATACATAGGTTAAATAAAATATTTCATATGAATACTTCGGAGATGTTGATCATTTTATGGACAAAATGCTACTTGCTAATAGGCCCTGCAATGTTTCAAGCCAAATCCTTGACCTAAGACCTCTGTTTTCGTGTCTCGTATGAAGGAAATGAATAGCTGACCACTTCCGTTGAACGGACTCGGTCCCATGACCTTACGATCCGAGGCGCACACCCTACCACGGCTATTGAAGTGGGAAGGATATATAAATGAATTGATCGAGAAGTACGTATAAGTAAATAAATAAATAAATAAATAAAGGATAAGTACATGCATAGTTAATGTACATCGACAAACAAATATAGTCAGCCGTGGATAATACTAAGGGACAGGGACTGGCACAATAGAACTTAAGAATTTACGTTAGTCTGAGGATTTACTCAGCTCAAGCTAATCCTTATATTGATTTATTTTGGCTATTGGAAGAAAATTCTTAAGTTTTATGGTGCCCAACCTAGGTATCCGACGAATTCCACGATTTAATGTTGCCTGTGGTGGCATGAATGATCATTCATATTCCAAGAAATATTCATTACCTATACGCCTATTCTTTTCCGCGTTATCAACGTGAATTCTGCTGAATGTCATTTTAGAATTGTAACAAGAATTTGAATTTAAATATAGATATGGGTAGTCCTTCCAGATCAAAAATAGCGTAAAGCGTAGTCGGTATTGCATTGTTTTAACGGTACAGAATTAAATCGGTTCTGTGAAGACAATCTATACATATCACATTGTCAGCTATGTCTTGTTGACACTCGCCTTGCCTGTCTTTACAGAAAAACAGTATCAACAACCAAATCGGGACAAAATTTAGTCGCAACTAGTTTAAAAGAATACTCAGAAATTCGTAATAGAGAAATCAAGTGAAGTTGTCACGATTAAAAGTTTACAAATCTACCCTCAAGTTACATTTTCGGTACACACGCACGTGACGTCACAACACTGAAAGCCTGAAAAAGGCCAAGTCTTTCATTATAATACACATCTTTTCACAGTACTAATATAGATATATTTTAATTTGTGTATATATATCTGAGGTCAGGAAACAGAACATCACGTCTTTCCTAAGTGTCTACTCGATACATAATACAGATCTGAACTAAAGACAGGTAAGGGGAAATTGATCAGCCGAACAAGGAAATAATTCAAAATAGAACATTTTGATTGGTGGTAAGTACACTTATTAGATCGGAGCCTAACCACTAGTCCCCAGTATATTACGATAGGTTGTGCATTTATTTCATTATTTATACCGTATGAATATTTTTGTCGGTCTGAATAATATATACGCATATGATTTCTTAACTGCACCCGAAAAACATGGGTTGGGTGAAGAAAAAGATTTATCTTCTGTATAATGTAAATATCATTGTCGCCTTCCCCTAAGGCGATCAATGCATAGTTGTTATGGCCCCACCAATCCACCCAATGCTTAGCGGAAGTCCAGTAGCTCGCTGATGAATACCATGCATGTCTATGAAATGTAAAATTTCTTAATTAAAACGCTTGGTAAAAACTTAAAAAAAAAATGAAATCTGAAAATCAGTCTTCGGTTACCGAAGAGCGTGACTGGCAGTCAACGGAGCCGTAGAGTATTTTATGTCTCAAGCGCATTTAAAAATCCCCTCCACCGTTCGGTTTTGTTAACCTCTTCCTAGTCCCACATAATATGATTGTGCGTTTTCGGTTGGTTTGTCGCTGTTGGCGTCTTTTTCTTTCCGGTATTTTATGCTACCCTCTATATTAATTGCAGAACACATAGTTAAGAAATGATGACTTAGCCGACAAAATAATCTTATGTCGTGAGGAATATACAGTATACCCAACAAATCCTTGATACGGAAAGTACTTCCCCGATCAACACCAAACAAAGGAGAATACAAGCCATGTCACGGCTGGGAATCGAACTCTCGACCCTCTGACCTACAGCCGAGTACTCTACTGCAGAACCACGATCGATGTGCTTTTTCTGTACATGGTATGACGTACTTCAGACGAACACCTTAATTCCATTTAAAACCACTCTTCTGATCTCTATTATCAGTATCAGCATTAAATAAAAGTCTTTATAGTAATTGGTTTATTACTATGGTCAGCGTTTCAAATATTTGTCCTTGGCATTATTAAAAAACAATAAGCAAATCTGAGCTCAGGACCACTATGATCGTAACCTCCGGATGGGCCTTGTATTCTGGCTCGGATCGTAGCAAACATGAGTCGTTGATAATTATCATCAACTAGTGGAACTTCGCTTAAAGACCACCTCACTTAGAAGATCACCTCACTAATCAGACCAGCAAAGACCATAAGAATTCAGTCTATTTTTCACTTTTAACGCTATTTCAACCTCACTGAGGAGACCACCTCACTAATCAAACCAGTTGTAGCCAGTCTCTTGGGTGGTCTTTTAAAATAGCCAGGTTCCACTATATGCGAAAACTGCCCATTTACTAAGAGTTCCGAATAAGAAACAGAAGTAATGTGTTGTTCGAATGTCTATGCATTTGATGGCTGAAACATTGATTTGTATATTGCAATCTGAAGGTTATTTAATATTGACGGTGAATTTGAATTTTGATTTATTCTAACTTCTGTTGTGCTCTAGTATGTGTGAACTTAATGAATTTCATCCTCGTTTCGCAAAAATGAAGACATTTGAGCTGATTCATTTTCAGAATAATATGAAAGGTAGCGTCGATCTTATTTCATCTGTATATTAATAACATATAATAACATATACCATTGTATAATGCTTAGTTATGGTCAAGATCACAGAGTCGACTAATGATACATTAGGTATAATTGAGCAGTTTTGGTAAAAATATTCATCAGCAAAAAAAAATTCATACTGTTGTTGTTGTTGCGTTGTTATTTAACGTCCCACTGAATAATATTTCACTCATATGGAGACGTCACCGTGTGCCGGTGAAGGGCGACAAATTGTGCCTGTGTTCGGCACTGCTGACCGTAGAGCAGGAAAGGGGGGATTCTTTATCTTGCCAACACCTACTGTGACACGGAACCT
>JACSZP010010510.1:0-11801 GCA_016161895.1 Pinna nobilis
TCTCTGGAAAGGCTCAGCGCCCCATCTTCATGCGTCACAGCATATAAAAGGAGTTTACTGAAGACCAAATCCAATTAGATTCCGTCTCTAAGTGAGACATAACTATTGATTGGGAAATTGCTTTACTTTTTTAGCATTGTCCACTACCAATCAGCGATGTCCTCTGTACTGGACCACTCGTGGTACTTCCTGTTATCGATTCAGATGGATCACACTCAAAAATTGGTATGAGGCGAGACAGTGGTGCCAATCTCAGGGTGCCGCACTGATTAAACTAGAAACAGTAAACGAGCTGGTGAGTATGAATACATAATATCTATCTTAGACTAGGAGGTTTAAAAGTACTGTAAATCCAGTAATATTCGCGAGAAATTTATTTTCGCGTAATTTCGGGAAAGCACTCACTCTCGAAAATAAAGTCTTTTCTAAATATAATAACCTCATATGAAAATACATCAAACAACACAAATTTTTAACTTAAATTCACAAGCACGAAAATAAAGTATAGCGAATAATTATATGACCGCTGATTCGCTGAAATAAAGTGTCGCGGAAATTTCTGGATTAACAGTTAGTTAACCAATTTCGCAACAAAATTTGTCGATTAATTTAATATCTTTCTTAAAGATGAAAAATTCATTTTACATTACTTTCTGTTTATTCCACACTCGAATTCACTCAATCCTGCAGTTACAATACCAATGTCAGTTTGTGGAATTGAGAAGCCGACTAAAACATCAGACCTGCTGTAGGTAAACTGGCAAACTTGTGACGGTTGTGGTTCGGCTAGCTTATTGTGACTCCCTCTGGTAAGCACGTCCGCCTTCTGGTCATGAGGTTGTGTGTTCGAACCGAAGCCCCACTGAGGTTGGTTGTCCCTGTATTTTGGGCGAGAAAATAAAATCGAGGTCCCATCATCGTCATCGTTGGCCAGTGAAGGGCGATAGGTTTTACACATGTTCGTAGAGCAGGAAGGGTAATGTAACGTGCTGGCAACTACTGTTATATAGGACCTCGGTTTTTTACTGTCTCATCCGAAAGACAGGGACAAAGTACAGGAGATTTGAACAAACAACCTCGCGATCAAAAGTCGAGCTCGTTGACCACTAGACTGGTCATTGTTGGTTAATGGTCATAGTTTTTTTTGTTTTATTGTTGTAGAAATGGATGAACGGTGTCACAAAGTCAATAGTGTCACATAATCACAACAAACCCAACCCCTCACAATGGTGGACAGGTCTAAACAACCTAAACCCAAACTCACCAGACTGGGTGTGGATGGACAAGTCGCCAGTATCTCCAACAGTTGTGTGAGTATCCTGATTCGATGTTCACTGATATATCCATTTGTAACTACGTCGATTTTGCCAGGTTACAGACAAAAAATGTTTATTGTCAGTCTTATGAAAGTAAGAGCAATATTAGATATACTTGTTTTAAAGGGCCCAATTCAGACAAAGAAATGTTGGTGAACAAGTGCCGGTGTCGGTAAGACTAGTCTGAACTCGGCACTGGATGCTATTTTGTATTGAGCATTTTAATGTGACGTTACCTACAGTAAAAAAAGGACCTAATATTTTACAGTCTCGTCCAATATACAAAAAAGGGCTGTGTGAATTGAACTCGAAATTTGCTACAAAGACCGGCAATCTATAAATATGCAAGTATGTGGGTGAATGGTTCCTAAATACAATGAATTGTACAGTTTAAATTCTCGCTACCTCCCGGAAGCTTGTTAATAATCTAACAAATTCTTATGTCCGGTCAGATGGTAAAGTGTCATTCTCATTTACATCATTCCCAAAACTTAAATGTCATCAACTGTGAACAACTTTTTTATGAGGTAAACACATTATGAAAAAAATAAGAAACTATTAAAGTACGATAAAAAGTATTGATATAATAGGTCATTTAATTACGGAAGCGTATTAAGGACATTTATAATTCACTTTTTTTAATTTTCACACTTTTTTCTGTAAATTTACACTTTTTTCTGTATAATTTACACCTTTTTCTGTAAATTTTACACGTTTTTTTTTGTAAACTTTACATTTTTTTCAGTATAATTTACACTTTTTAATGTATAATTTACACTTTTTTCTGTAAGACTTACACTTTTTTGTTGAAGTGTAAATTATACAGAAAAAAGTGTGAAAATTAAAAAAAAGTGAATTTAAAATGTCCTTTATACGCTTCCGTACTTAATATCTATCTCTTCCTGACCAAATTTCTTTTAACTATCAACTGTCACGATTTCTAAATTTGTAAATTTGTTTGACAATTGAGGGACGATTCTGGTTTATATGATTAATTTACATATCGTTAAGTCTAACCTGTTTGAAGGGATCGTCCAAGGGAAGGAGCAAAAAGGGTAACATATGACAGGCATTATCTTAATAGAGGTGATTTTTATAGGAAAAAACGTTTGGAGAACCATTCATTAGGTCACATAATTTTCCTTTAATTAAGTGGGTCGCAAAGGCAGGTTGGACTGTATATGTTATTGGAAATACTAATTTGGAAGAATTTTATTTATCAATTATGGTGATACTACGCAAATAATAATTATCATGGTAGCATTCTAGTCACCAATATCAGTTGCTACCAAATCAGATCATTGAAATCATAGAAGAAAATTGCCGTTACTTATGTTTACGTACTAGGGGCCTCCGTGGCCGAGTAGTTAGCGTGTTCGACTGCGAATCGGAAGACTCAGGTTCGAGCCGCGTAAGCGCCATTCCGCGGTTGGCCGTCCCTGTCCTTCGGATGAGACAGTAAAAATCGAGGTCCCGTGTCAAAGTAGGTGTTGGCACATTAAAGAACCCTCCCTGCTCTACGGCCAGCAGTGCCGAGCATAGGCAAAATTTGCAGCCCTTCACCGGCACACGTTGACGTCTCCATATGAGTGAAATATTCTTGAGTGGGACGTTAAACAACAACAAAACAAAACAAACAAAAAATTATGTTTGACCTCTAGTTTACCGGGTAGGTCGAGATTACCGATCTCGGAATAAAGCATTGTGATAGGAAAATAAATGTTGTAAGTCATTAGGTGTATGACATACAATGAGGTAACAAAAATGATATCTTCCTAAAACTGAATTCATATTAAAGGATACTAAAAAGTTTTCATTATGATCAGTGTTATATGTTTTCTTCGATATGTTTCATTATTTATCTAAATTTTCGTTTTCAGAAATGTACAAGCAAAGTTGAGTTACCAAAGCGATACCAAGCACTGTGCAGAGATTTATAATGGCACTTTCGCCAACAACTATTGCTGGCAAAGGATGCCTTACGTGTGTGAGAGGGCTATAGGTAAGATCCCTCAACAAGCAGACATGTTAATTAGTTTGATTCACGAATCAAGTAGAACCTACCTACATACCCAATCTAATTGTTGTTGTTGTTGTGTTGTTGTTTAACGTCCCGCTCAAGAACATTTCACTAATATGGAGACGTCACCGTGTGCCGGTGAAGGGCGATACATTTTGCATATGCTCGGCACTTATGGCCGTAGAGCAGGGAGGGTTCTTTCATGTGCCAACACCTACTGTGACACGGGACCTCGGTTTTTACTGTCTCATCCGAAAAACAGGGACGGCCAACCACGGAGTGGCGCTGCGGGAATCGAACCCCGGACCTTCCTATTCGAAGTCGAACACGCTAACCACTCGGCCATGGAGCCCTCCCCCAATCTAGTTAAAATGCGATCTTCAATGTGCTCCTCTCTTGAAGATCCAATTAAACCCTGTTCAATGGGCAAATCCAATTATATTTTCAAAAAAACCAATCAGATTTCTGCCTACAATAATCGACGGAATAACTTTGGTGCGTGTTAGGAGTAGATGTGAGTAGCTGACGTTATTTAAAAAGGGCAACGTCATAGCCACATACATGTAGTTGAATGACTTCAGCTACGCGCATATCCTAACTAAACACGTTTAATGAAAAGTGTTGTGATTGGTCGGTATAACATATGCATATGCATGTTAAAGTTGCGACCTCGGGGTCATGGGATTTGCGCTATCAACGGGATTTCATTAGATCTTCATGATAGGAGCAAATCGATCGCGTTTGAATTATATTGCATAGATACCATGTTGTAGCGTTGTTCTCTGATATTGCTGACTTCTGACAGTATATTTGACAACGAATTCACGTTAAAGGTACAATTATGTTTCATGTTAATGGAACTATTATTAAAAACTATTTTAGAAATTCGTGTCTACAACCACTGACTTTGACGTTCTTATGTTTTCTTTTGTTCAGACACTCCATTGACCTGCGATGCAGACCACGGCTGGCAACAGTACAATACCTACTGTTACAAGGTTCACACTGACAGTCAAAACTGGAATCAAGCGTTGTTAGTACAAACCTATATCAGCCTTCAATTTAATCGTTAATTGAATAATGCAAATACATGTAGAAGTTGGTTGGTTGTCTTGCTGTTTAACGCCCCACTCAAGAATCTTTCACACATATGATGACGTCACCGTGTGCCGGTGAAGGGCGACAAATTCTGCCTATGCTCGGCACTTATGGCCATACAGTAGGGAGGGTTCTTTAATGTGCAAACACCTTCTGTTTACACTGTCTCATCCGAAAGACAGGGACAAATGCATGTACGGTGGAACTGCGCCTAAAGACTACATCAATTAGGAGATCACCTCGCTATTCGAACCAGTAAAGGTCATACAAATTCAGTCTGTTTATCACTCTTTATGGATATTTTAACCTCACTTAGAAGAACACCTTACTAATCAGACAAGTTTAAGCTAGTCTTTTGGGTGGTCGTAATATCGTGGGTCCACTGTACACTATAATCATCATTGTTTTTTTTTTGTAATGGATTGACATATACATTTCTATATTTAAGGGAGTTCATGTCACTCGAGGTTGTGGTTGGATTTTTTATTTTTTTATTTATTTTTTGTGTATGCTTCTGGGGAAAGATTGCATCTCTGTTCATTTTTTCAGGCTGAGATACATTCAATACCATATTAAATAAGATGCAGTTGAGAGTTTGAATTCATGGTGTCAAGACCTGGGGCGTAATTACTATACTACCGAAATACCGTACTGTTTGATTGACGGGTCCAATACTCCTTTAGGAAGGGATAAACCAAATTTTGTTAAAAGCCACTCTAATTCTAAGAAAAAATTCTCTGAAGATGACAACATCAGAATGCTTGAAGTTTTGATCGACAACATATTTGCTGTGTTCTGTGGGCGATTTTTCCACCAGACTGTTGGAATCCCAATGAGTACAAACTGGGTTCCTCTATTTGCTGTATGAAGCTAATTTCGTGCAGAGGCTATTAAAGAATAATGACAAGAACCTGACCCGATCCTTTAACTTCACCTTCCACTATATATATGACGTTCTTTTATTAAATAAATCCAAATAAGAGGAATATGTTGATTGCATCTATCCAAATGATCTTGAAATTTAGGACACCAAGGAAACTGGAAGGTCTCCCTCATACCTTGATCTACACCTAGAGAATTGACAATGAGTGTCCTTTGAGAACAAAACTTTACGACAAAAGAGACTCCTTCGATTTCCCTATTCTGAACTTTCCATTTTTAAGCGGCAATATTCCCGCGGCGACTGAATATAGAGTAATTATCTCTCGGTTGATACGATGTTCAAGAGCATGCGTTTCCCATCAGGGTTTCTTGGATAGGGGTGTGCTGCTGACAAAGAAGTTGCTTAAACAAGGGTTCTTAATAGTTAAATTATGGTCATCTCTTCGAAAGTTTCACGGTCTCCATCATGGACATGATGGCGTGGTTGAATAATATGGTAAATCTGTAAAAAAAAAAAAAAAGATATAGGATGATGGATATGCCCCCTGTCGTATACCTTGTCCTGACCCCCTCTTTCTCGTTTATGACCATCACCAATTGTGACATTCTTGTTTCTAAAATATATGGCACTACGGGAGCCGCGCGCGGAGCAGGAGTTGTTAACCCTTCCGGAGCACCTTAACTCACCCCTGGGTTTTTTGGGGTTCGTGTTACTCTCTTTTCTCGGTTTTACACGTCTTGTTGTGTTGATAGCTGTTTGTGTTGTCTCTGTTTTGTTTGACCATAAATTCGTCTGCCTTTGGATTTTTGAATTATTGATTACCTCCTTAATATTTCTACTGTTACCTTTTTTAATCCGTCGAATATATTGACGATTTTAATATTGGTGCTTGTGCATATACATGTTCATGTTTTTTTTCTGTATGGTTCATATCGAATCATTTTTTCAGTTTCTTTATCCGCATATATTCGAGGTGGTATTTCGATTTGTTTCAAAGGTTAACACAATATTGCAGACCCAAATTCATTGGTTTTTGTACTTTCAGGAAAATTTGTAGCCGAGACGGCGGAGACTTGGTGCAAGTAACATCTACAGTTGACGAAACTATAATTCATGACTTTGCCAAAAATACTGGACATCCGATGTGGACCGGTCTGAAGAGTGTTGCAATTGTGAGTATAATGGTCATACACATTGAATTATGTCTGCATAAGAATTCTACTTGACGCCATGTCGTCGAGATTACAAGATACAGCTGCGTTATGACCAGTTCTATTTCAGTCTTGGAGCAATAAATCGCACTGCCTGAATAAATTCATTAGTACCTGCTGTTTTGCAAAATGTGTATTTTATTTTTGAGAACTAACTCAGAAATAAGTACTGATTTTATTGTAAGAATACGGCCTTCTACTTAGATAGTAAAAACATGTTCTCGTGTCACAGTAAAAATCGGTTGGCTACTGCTAACTAACCGTATGTACCACGATGAGGTAAAATTTATAGTTCTTCTTCGGTATACCCGCAGGTATGGCGAATCAATAAAGTTGAAAGATTCTGGAGTGGGCCTATAAACAACCCTACAACACAAAAAAAACTATGACTGTAACCTTAGAGGCCGGAGGTCACGTTGTACATGAACTAATGTCATACTGTAATGTAGGAACTGATTTGACACCAGGTCGCGTTAGCCGCTTCACGGTAACAGTTATTAAGGAATTCTTTGTAAATTTATTATACGTACATACTGCCTTTTTCAGGGACGCAGTGCTCCTGTATGGATGTGGACAAACGGAACAACTCTGAGCCCCTCGGTAAACTTCTGGAGATCCGGATCTCCTCCAACGATCCCCAGGTATGTTCATCTACCAAACGTTTTTCCAAACGTCAATCATTATTCTACAATTTTAATTATCACTGTGATTAGATTTAAAAAAGAATTGAAATAAGTCTTAATATTAAAATGTTATAGTCAAAAGAAAATCAAATTGGTAAAACCGTCTTTTCAGTTGGGGAATTCGACCAAGTTCTTACCCTCAGTTACTATTCTCATTTATTTTTAAACCTCAGATTCAACTTACCAACATGTGAACAGCTGGTTCCAAATTTGAATCGTAAAAGTCATCATCGTTTACAGAGTACTACTATACCATACTTACTTAGACCCATAGCTCGTGGATAAGCATAGGCTATAAATAACATTTCTCCATCGCACTCGATTCTGGGTTGCTCTCTCTAATCCACTCCAGTTGGATCCCTGCTGTTTGAGTTCCTCTTCAGTGTCACGCCTCCAGCTGATACGATGCCGGCCTCTCTTCCTACGGGGTCCGGGTCGAAGATTGTCGTGTTATTATATTCCCCCCCTTAATCTTGCCTTTTTTGTAATTTGTTCAGGGAGCAGCATGTGGGACTATAATCGGCGACTTCATTAAATTTAACATGAAAACAAAGATAAAATGTTAATGGGTTTAAATCATCAAATCGTTTAACCTGAGACCTCTAAATCAGATTAGGCAAAAAAAAAAAAACCGAATAGGGCACAATGAATAGGTTATTTGTGGTCTTCACTCTGAGGTGGTACGAGTTGAGTTTCTACTGCATAAAATAACACATTTTACAATTGGAAAAGAAAACCGACATTTTCTGTTTTCTTCAAATTTTAGAAATAGGTACAACAATACCTGTGTATGGATAAGTCCGTCATCCAACGACTATCGCAAAGCATGGAATGTCGATAACTGCAATGCAAGGAAATCTTACGTCTGCCGAAAACCGGAGGGTATGTTGGTTTCTGCTTCTTCTTGTATGGTCATAAAACTGCTCGATTATTCGTGCAAGAATTTTTCTGAAGAAATCACAATTTCATAGAGCCAGATATGCGTCCCTACGCTCTTGTTGTCGATGCATTTTGGTTTCGTTGAAGTGACATGGAAATCGCAAGCTTCTGTAAATTTGATCTCTGTTTAAGGACTTAATCTTATGTATTGAAGGGATCTGAACGTGCCTTATATTACTATTGTATCACGTTCTTTAGTGTATTATTCTATTGATAGGAAAAAATGTACGATTTGAAGAAAATGTAATAGGATGTCTCATTTCTGCCACGTCTCCCAAATAATGAGTATTGATCTTAAATAATGAATGACATCTTTTCACTATTAGAATTCTTTGATAAATTTTTGTTAGAGATCTTTGTTTGTTTACTCGCAAATGCCTGTGTGTGTTTACTTCTGACTTGGCTTAGTACTAATGGCTCGCTATTTTTACCGATGTCCTGCAATATGATTAAAAAAGAAATAACTGCGATTCTGAATAGGTACACATATTTACTCTAAACATAGCGAAGACTGTACAAACATTTCCCGTCACAGCAGAGGTGAAAATATCGAAAGTCATACAAAATATATATAATGTTCACTATCAAAAATTCAAAATATATTCAAATTTTTACAAAAATCGTCGCCTCAGAGGCTTGTCAACCATGAGAGCTATGTTTATTAGATGGAGAGTGTCTGTCGATCTCGTCGATTAGGCGGTTTCAGCGTGACCCTGATAACTCTGTTACTAAACAATTAACCTTCCGGAGCACCTGAACTCACCACTGATTTTTAGTAGGGGGTTCGTGTTACTTTATTTTTCGGTTTTACACGTCTTGTTGTGTCGATAGCGGTTTGTGTTGTCTCTTTACTGTTTGGCCATGATTTCGTCTGCGTTTGGATTTTAGAATTATTGATCCCCCTTGGTATCTTCTACAGTCGACTTTATTACACAGGTACTTGTCAGCAAGGCTGGATACCACATCAGAGGAATTGTTACCAGTTCAATATCAGGACACCGATGACTTGGCAAAATGCAGCTAACCTCTGTGTCAAGCAGGGAGGGACACTAGTGGGTATATATAGGTAAGATATTGTTTAATGTTCATTTCATGAATCTTTCACTGGTACGATTTTTTGAGCAAAATTGCGAAAGACTTCGAATTTTTGCCTGTGCCGATACCTTGCCGGGGGGGGGGGTTTAAAGTGTGGACATATACTTTGACATGGGACCTCGGTTTTACTGTATTATCGGTGAGAAGGAAAACGCCAGTTCCCTTCGCCACTTAGGCGGCTCGCTCGATTGTTCGGTCTCTTGGATCCGCGATTTCTCAGTCTAAAGATGTAAATCACTGTGGGCTCATACGAGTTAATTTATATATAAAGTGTGCGTAGTTCATACGTACCAAAATGTACAATTTTATACTCAAAATATGTCCTTAAATCTATATTAAGAAATATTTTTTATCAGGTTTTATTATGTTTCAGTTGTACAAGTTAATAGAAATAATTTTTCAAGGTATTCTACGAATTGGTACTTATTTTTGTTTACATTTAATTCAGCAATTCCTACAAGACATTTATTAACTCTTACCTGGACGAGCTACAGAAAGCAGGTATTCCCTCTGTTTGGATCGGTGCGACAGGTAATACACTTCTCAATTCATATCTGATCAGTAGCTGTATTATTACATTTATAATTTTCAACATAATATTACACACAGTGGAATTCTAATTTGACATGTTTTTATTTCTGGTTGTAATTGTATTACTATAGATACGGTTTTATTTTCGAGAGTTTTATTTTCGCGTATTTACGCGAGATCCCTGACATGCGAAAACAAAGTGCTGTCTTAATATTCTAACCTAACATTAGTACATCTATTCTCCGTTTAGCATAAACTATTTCTACATGCGAAAATATAGCGTGGCGAACAATTACGTAACTACTGATTCGCCACAACAAAAGTTTCCCGAACATTTTTCGATTTACATTTTTTCTATGTTTACTCAATTATTTTTGAAAACCCTGTTTATTCGAAGGAAAATCCACCTTTTCGTTTCAATATATCCGGATACGATTTTATAAAGATATATTTGTCAGTCGAGTGTTATTTCATTTGCATTTAATAATGATCTACAGATTCATAGATAAATGCATCTTATTTAAATAATAAAACAGCTTCAAAATTTCAGCATCCGACCAGGATTTTTAGCTAAATACTTATTCAAAACTCTCCTAATATGACTTTATCAGACAGAGGGATAACCATTAGTTTTTAAGTATTTTAATTAACAATATGACCTGCTGGTTACCGTTTTGAGTTTTCTTTCAGATAACAGCTCCAATACGGGCGCTTTTGTTTGGTATCATGGTGGTAAAGTGGGCTATCAAAACTTCGCACACAATCCTCCGCGGAACACGCCCAATAGACAGGACTGCAGCTACATTAACACAGGTTAGTAATCAATATATGGGAGTATACCGGTATACTGTAAATCCAGTTTTATTCGCGAGAACCTTATTTTCGCGTAGTTACGCGAAAGCACTTACTCGAGAAAATAAAATTCTCGCTTAATATCCTAAACTGACATTGATATGCACCATAAAGCATTAACTAGTATACTTAATATACACTCGCGCGAAAATAAAATGTCGCGAAAATTTGCAAACCTACCGATTAGGCAAAATAAAGTTTCGCGAAAATGTCTGGATTTACAGTATACACTCACCCATGCCCCAAATCAATGTCCACAGCCCTGTCCAGAACACTAAAAAGATACATCATTTTAGTTAAATCGAAAGGGGTTGGTTGTAAATATAGGAGGACAAATACCGTGCCCTACCCCCCAACTTTGGTCCATATTATTCCCGGAATAAGAAAACGAGAAAGAACAGTAGCTACTTCTACTGACGTTGAGTTGTGAAGCGGAAGAATAAACCGGTAAACAGGCTATTCTCTTTCATTAAAAAGAGATAGGACTGTAAATACAACAATACAGGTGAGAATTCGTAGATATTATTTGTTTTGTTTTACTTTACAAAATACAAAATAAGACAATTTTATGGTAATATAATATTACTCATTTTTATTTGCAGATGAGAGATTCGGGTTTTAAATGTTCATATAGAAAGACTAACAGTCCTTCGCATGTTAAACGGCAATATTTCTGTCGTAATAAATTTAGGTTTCAGTGAAGTTAAAGTCTAAATATTCTATCGCGCAAAAAAAAAATCTCTGAAGATGTAGAGTTAATCAATATGTATATAATTTTAGATGAGTTCTTAAATCAGCGTAAGTCCCTCTCTTTCGATAAATGCACATACTTGATTTCAGTGCTTTGATTAAATTGATAAATTCGTCCCTGGAACACTGCGAATTCGACCTATTCTTGACACTTTCGATTATCGATTTTATCAATTTTTACTGTCTTACCTCGAAGACCTGAAGGGGAAAGACGACCGCAGCGCAACAAAGATTTGGACACACGAGTTCACCACCTGGAGGCGAACGCACGTACTGCTGAGCCACGTTGACACCCTTGAATCTTGTTTTCTTGACACTTTCAGCTTAAAGTTCAATCTTTTTCTTGTAGGCGACAGGAACGGAAAATGGCAGACGACATCAAATTGTGCTCAAAGGAAGGGGTATGTCTGTCAGATAAGGATG
>JACSZP010010511.1:0-14532 GCA_016161895.1 Pinna nobilis
AGGAGACCACCTCGCTATTAAGACCACCAAAATTAAGTCTAATTATCACATTTTATGGTATTTCAACCTCACTTAGGAGACCACCTCACTAATCAGACCAATTTTAGCCAGTCTTTTGGGTGGTCTTAATAGCGAGGTTCCACTGTATTCCAGTCCACTCTCAAATTCAATGTACACATATACTAACAGAGTTAAATGTAAATTGAAGTCCAGTGTCATAGTGGTCATACATCATTACATGTAAGCATACCATATCAAATAGACAAATACCCCTTATTGCTGTCAAGCATGAGCCATAACTTGAGGCCCTTCGCCAGCATTTGGTGATGTCTGCATATGAGACATTGATTTATCCTAGAATATATACCAGTACAAGTAATTGGGTTGAATAGGCAGGTTTGAGAAATGTTTCCAAATTTAAGTAAATACCTGTAATTTATTTTTTGGGTGAGGGATGGTGCTTCAAGCCATTATCCAGTACCGGTACAGAAAACGCTGTCATGAGAGACTAGCTTTGTCATATGCCCATGGAGTGGTTTGATCACTAACTTCAGACAGGTTCTACTGTAATAGGCAGTTCAGACATGATTCTGTAGCTATTCATTTAACAGTTCTTCTAATTCTATGTCTTGCAGAAGGCTCTGGAGAGTTCAGAATCGTCATCCGCCGGCAGCAGTCAGAGCAGTATAGAAAGTGGGGATGAAAATACCGGTCGTGGTAACTGGAGTGGTCGCCTGGACTTCCTGTTGTCCTGCGTGGGATTTGCTGTTGGTCTTGGCAACATTTGGAGATTTCCATATCTCTGCTACAGATCTGGAGGAGGTCAGTGTCATGTTGAGTTCTATCAAAGTTTCTCATCCTCAGACCATGTTAACGACTGGCTAAAGTTGGTCTGATTAGCGATGTGGATTACCTCAGTAAATTTGAAATAGCCATGTATAACGATAGGCAGACTGAATTTTGATGGTTGTGAGATATTTTTTTTCCTAAACGAGGTTGAAATAGTTGCCATGGAAAAATGAAGTAGACTGAATTACGATGTCCTTTCTTATGAGGTTGTCCTGGAAATTAACATTGTACCGCGGGTATACCGTTTTTGCAGAGTATCTACTGGTAGTAATTTCTATTGAAACGTCGAGGTCATATTTGGAGGTGGGAAGTATGACCTCGACGTTTCAATAGAAATTATACTGGTAGAAGCAAGATTGTTTGTTTGTATAATATGATTGACTAGTTTAGAAAAATAGTACAATATATTCACCATTGATGCAGTAAGTAAACAGTGTTAGATTATATTCACATCTCCAGAATGAGTTTTAAGTGGAATTTTCCTGTTGTTTGTTTACATGTTTATCAAGAACATGTATATCCGACCACATTTACATCATCCTTAACACATACAGGATAGTGTATTCATTAGCTTTTGTTTTCTTCTTTTTCTAATTTACTTGTGTATGTTAATCCCTAGTCATATCCAATCCCATTATTGTATATTTTTGACGTTATTTAATCAAGTTTATATGAATCTAGACAGTACAGTCTAACCTGGTTTAAAGACAAACTGGATTAACAGATTGTCTGTCCTAACTGAGCTAAATGTACCGTATGGTTCCCAGAATGTCATTTACTATATGAACTACCTGAATTAACTTATAAAGAGACCACCTGTGTGAGCATTTTTGTTCCTTCCCTTGGATGGTCTCTGAAAGAAAATGTTAGATTGTTCTGTAGTAATAAAATGTACTTGCTTAATTTCTCTGATTTCATTTAAGTCTAGAATTAGAAAACAATCAGATTATGTCAATCAAAGTACCAGTCTGTGACTTGAACATTTCCTTTGCTATATTTGTTTAGGTTCCAAAGAAACAAAAATCTAACAAGGTATAGTCTGTCTATAACTCTTCAAGGCTATTTGAACCTCTCGTAGGAGACCACCTCACTAATCAGACCAATTTTAGCCAGTCACTTGGATGGTCTTATTAGCAAGGGGTCCAATGTATACTTTTCTTGGTGGATGCTGTATTATTGGGGACTCAAAAATTTACTTGTCAATTTTTTATTCAGGTGTAGATTTATTTCCCTATTTCTTCTAGCACTTGCACATTCCTTGATTGATTTCTTTTTCACTTTTTGCAGGTGCTTTCTTGATTCCCTACGTGATTTTCCTTGTGTTATGTGGTATGCCGCTCTTCTTCCTGGAGGTGTCGTACGGTCAGTTTGCCAACCTTAGTCCCATCACTGTGTGGAGGATCTCCCCTCTATTCAAGGGTAAGTACATTGTACGTGTATATTAATATGAATTATGCAGATAAGCTTTAGCAGGATGATTCATTCATTTTATGACATTTTTCTGTCATTTAATATTCCACCTACCCAAGAATCTTTCAGTAATATGGCGACGGCACAGTGGGTTGCACCTGTGAAAGACAATAAAGTGCTATGGCTATGCTTGGCGCTTGCAGGCATTGAGAAGTGTGGATTTGTTAGCATGCCTTAATACTTTGACAAGTCACCTCAGCTTTTTTCTACCTCATCTGAACAAGAAAAGCCAATACAATGAAGATGAAGGAAGGTCAATATTTTGTATATGTCATGTAGGCTTGAGTGGAATGTTCAACAATTGAAAGAAATAAACAAGCTTACATATTGTACCACCCATATTTGAAGAGCATAACAAGAGTGAGGAGAGTGCATTCCAATGTGTTTTAGGAGGAGATTAAAGATTTGATGAAAACATAAATAATTTAGTATAGCCTCAGAGTCTACATAATTATTTGGTTGACAGGTATTATTGTAATCACTTTAATGTTTAACAGAGGAGATTTGACAAAACTGGTCAATAACAACTTCAGTGTAACACTTCCTATAGATTGTCTTTATAACAGGACAAAGATCCTGTGTCACTTTACCCTTGCTTAAGCTCCTTAAACTATTTTTCCGGTTTAGTGTATTCCGTTGTCCTTGTACAAGTACAAAGCCAAAACTTCCTATTTCTATAGTAGTGGCAGTGCTCAGCAAACATTTGTAAAATTCGGTTAATTTGGTCAAAGGAATTGAGTAACCAATTGTTCCGGATGAGTAAATAGGTCAGAGCTCATTCATACCCTGGATTTGTTTAATTATTTATTCGGTTGACCTCGCATTATAAATACGATATTATTTGGTCATATCCTTATATGAATAGTAGACAAAGATTAAATGTTTAAGTTTTGTTGCCAAAGTTAGTTTTTGTTTATCTAAGTTTTAAAGAACTAACCACGCGTAGTATACCATAAACTGTTGATATACCTATAATATACCTATAATAAGAGCCTATTGAAATGTTGAAGTCAAGTGAAAATCCTTCAGAAGTCAATACCAGCTAGTACACGTTTTACGATTTAAGAATGAATGATTCTTATTACCAAAGACTTTAATAACATGCATTTCCTTTTAAGCCTTATTGTAGGGAAATAATAGTATATTTTTAGCCATCTCACGTTTGTGCATAAGAAGAAAAATGTGCCATCAATCAGAAGTGAGATTAATTATGACCATTAGCAAATACAGATTACTTAAACTTGTTTACAGAATGCCATTTTATATGAAGTGGAAAATAACCCATGAGATCTGGCCATTTCAGGCCATACAATAACTAAATCCCAAGACACAAGAAATGCTGATGCATTAACATCATTAGTGTACTAAGTACTTTGTTACATGTATTTTGTTTGTGGTGTGATTAAAAGTTCAGAAGACTACTTATACATGTACATGTAATCACGTAACAACAGGACCAAATTACCATTTGCACTTACATTCATCCAAAGGTCATACCAGTGACAATACAAAATTTTCCATCATGTCTTTTTAAAGAAATGAGTGACCAATGATAATGGCCATGGTCAGTCTATTGAAATTAAATACACTAGCTCTGACAATCCTTACTTTTTTGTGTTGGTACATGTAGTAGAACAGTACAGAATAGTAAATCTATCACCTGTGGTGTGTGAACAGCTACTGTCATGAAGCTTTGTGTAAGAGAGATTGATGAATTACCTGTTCAGTGTTGAGGGAAGGTTAGGATGGACTTTTTATTTGGGTACATATAGCAACTGGGTTTCTCCTCCACAAGTGACAATCAAATCCCAGCACACAACTGAAACATTGTCAAATAAAGTCTAACCTGTGATAGTCACCCAGTGAATTAAAACATTACCTGTCTAACCACAATGTAAACTAAAGGCAATTAAGAGGCCACCTGTCACATGTGACCATATTTGCAACTTCCCTTGCCCAGTCTTTTAGAGTTAAAACAGGTTTGACTGTATAGTGTAGGTCACATGTAGCTTAAAAGATGCCATTCAATATCAATCTTTAGAGAATAATACCGGTATAGGAATTTAGTTAACTTTTAATTCTCATACATACTAGCTGGTGCATCTACAATCACACATTGTGTTCCCTCCTAGCTATTCAGACCACCCATAAGAAAGGCTAAAATAAGACTGATTTGTGAGGCTTCAAAGTGAGCTCTAAATAGCTGAGAATAATCATAAGCTGACTACGTGATAATGAGTTCTAACACGCGGTGGTAAGATGATCATGGGAGAGTTTCTCATTTGTATACCTACATACAATTTAACTTACCTAAATGGCCACCATTGTCTAAAAGGCACCTGTCTATACATTATCACAACCCTCAAAACGACTTTTTTTATGAAACTTAAATTAAGTAAACCTGTTTTAAATAGCAATCACCTGGATATAAACACCAGCTGGTCACAAAGACTTTTTTGTTTGCTGACTAGTTGTACATGTACCATTGTTTCTATAAAAAGACCACCTCTCTATAATGGCCAGTTTTCTTGTGTCCTTAAGGAGGTTGTTGTATACACAGGTTTCACGATACATGAACCTCTATTTCCTGTGAATTTCGGAATTTTTGCTGAACTTTAGTATTAAAGCAAACTAGCAGTTGTATATTTATTTGGAGTCCAAGGCTGAGCCACGGAATGGTAGGCTGTCCTGTCTTTCAGATGAGACGGTAGAAATTGAGGTCCAGTGTCATATACGTGTACGGTAGTTGAATTTGTCACATTTAACCAGCACACAGTGGCATCTCCATATTGGTATATATATTTAATCGAAAGATTCGATCATGTGTGGGGCATTGAACAACAATACATGAACAACCACCCAACCAACCAATTTGAAAAACCATATTTTCGTGATAATACTACAGCTTTTGAAGGTTATGGGTTTGGTCATAGGGAATAATACATGTAAGTGAACACATTATTTTTGCGAGTGTGTATATACTCTTGCTTAAATATGCCAAAATAAAATTATTGCAAATATAACTGGATATACATGTACAATATATAACCTATCTGCTGAAGGCCACTTTTGTTGGTTCTTTTACATGTAAGTGTGGGGCCTCCGTGGCGGAGTGGTTAGCGTGTTCGACTTCGAATCGCAGGGTCCGAGGTTCGAATCTGCGTAGCGCCACACCGCGGTTGGCTGTCCCTGTCTTTCGGATGAGACAGTAAAAACCGATGCCCCGTGTCACAGAACATAAGTGCCGAGCATAGGCAAAATTTGTTGCCCTTCACCGGCACATGGTGACGTCTCCATATGAGTGAAATATTCTTGAGGGGGACGTTAAACAACAATGCAACAACATGTAAGTGTACTTTATATATACAGTCTAACCTGTTTTAAGAGACCGTCCAAGGGAAGGAGCAAAAGGGTCACATATGACAGGTGGTCTCTTAATTCAGGTGATTTATTTAGGAAAACCCCATTTTGGGATCCACTCATTTAGGTCACATAAGACAGGTTTTCCTTTAATTCAGTGGGTCGCTAAGGCAGGTTAGACTGTATATATACATGTATATAGTTTTACTTAATATGTACGTGTATGTACAAGTACATGTTGGCCGTCCCTGTCTTTCGGATGAGACAGTAAAAACCGAGGTCCCGTGTCACAGTAGGTGTTGGCACGTTAAAGAACTCTCCCTGCTCTACGGCCAGCAGTGACGAGCACAGGCAAAAATTGTCACCCTTCACCGGCATACGGTGACGTCTCCATATGAGTGAAATATTCTTGAGTGGGACGTTAAACAACAACGCAACAACAACAAGTACATGTATAATGTACAAGCTTCCAGGAATAGTTCATGGAGTTCAGATTTAAAACACCTTAATAAATCTGTCTGCTAATATACAGTCGACAGTAAAATACATGTATCACAAACATGTGAAACAATGACTCCCAGGTAACACTGTCTGGAGTTAAATACATCATGGAATTTTCCATCTGCTCAGAGCCTTGAAGCTTTGACATCACCAACCTTTAACAACAGGGAAAAAATCAATAAGACTGGTGGCTGATACAAATCAATACTGAATACTGGCTAGAACATTAGCAGCTCTGAGTAATGTACATGTACCACTCATAGCTAGTGTAACAGTCAACCAATCCATCCCTGCTATGAATCTACATTTGTACATGCAAAAAGGTGTGACTACACAAGGCTTGTTTCTGTGTGTTTTAATATATTTATACCAAGTGCCATTTGAGAGGAATTCTGTTTTATTACTAAGGTACCCTAAGTTCAGTGGACTAGTTTGTAATACATTGTATCTAGTTCGTAATACATTGTATTCTATGGGAAACCAGTCACACCAGACTACCCTTCTAGCCATTAGATTCAACCTTTTTAGACTAACGGTCTCTGAAGACAGGTTTCATTTAGGAGATTATTTGAAAAAAAAAGTTTCTATATGATATCCATCAAGGCAGGTGTTCTCTAATGACAGCTAGAGGTCTCTCAATAAAGACTCCTTTGCACAGAGTATTTGAGAAGTTGAACCAACCCCCACCCCTCCTCAGGTGTACATGTCCATGTAATTTTATGAACAATTACGGTGATAAATTAGGCTATACAATTACATGTACATGTATATGTACACGTTGATGGAAAAATACTTGAAAAATAAATCCAATAAGGAAATAAGAAATGTATGGGCCTTTTTAACCTTTCACATGAGGAAAATAATATGGCTGACTAACTGTTAAACTCTGGTTCAGTTTCCTGGTGATAAAATTTGGGGGATTGACAAATAAACATTTTGATATATTAAATCAATCGAGAATATCTTATTCTTGCTGTTTTCAAGTCTATCTTTGACACTGGTAAATTGTTATGACTCTACATAATAAATTTATGGTAATTAGAAACTGGCATGAAAAACAAAATTGAAAGTTGTGATAATGAATATCTGGTTGTTAATTTGTTGGCCTGGTTGTTGACAGGGAATGTTATATTAGTCAGGTATTTACATACAGAAAAATCCATCTATATTTAGTAGATTGTTTCTGTTATAACTTTAATGCATACATTTTGAATTCTTAGTAATCATGAACATGTAAAAATGTCAATTTGTAACTATTCTGGTATACACTTAGAGATTCAGTTTGAAAATATGCAGCTGGCAAGGGTCTCTGAATGCGAGACCATTCCATTAGAGGGAGGGGGTCTCATTTAAAAATTGTAACGTGATGCCATGTAACGAGGCTTCACATTGATTTTATTTCATTTGAAAATAGCTATAGTTATAATACCTTTGAGCCTTGAATAGTTTTCATTTGGTTAAACAGAAATATCTTAAGCTTCCGTATTGCTTTGTATTGTTAGCTTAATATCTTTTAATAAAGGAGGAAGTTTTGGGGATTTTTTTTCTCTTTTGTTTTTTCTATTCTGTGTATTCAGTCACTCAATGGAGCTTTTACAAAGAATCAACAATGCATCCTGTTTGATTACAATTTGTGCTGAGGAGATAAAGTCCAGCAGGAAGCTATCTTAAGCTGAAGTCTGTAGTACATGTGTACTCATGAAGGAGTACAAATTCAGCTAGGGATGTGAAGTCATTAATGTGTTACATGATATATAATAATTATATAAAAAATGAAAATATGCTTCTCCTGAAAGCTAGACCTTCATGGGCTTCTTGAAAAAAGTTGAATTGTGAGATGAAACTTTCCTTCTAATGCATTATATACAAGTCTTGCAATACCAGAATATTTTCATACAGTATTACTTCTACATGTATATAGATTACGTGGTCATAAAAACCTTTTTTTGCATCCCCCCTCCCGATAAAGACCAATGTTCTTGTGTCCCTAAGGTTATATACAAGTTTCACCGTAGTAGTATATATTTGTGAATATTGAAATGAATTAAGTCAATAGAGTATTTTATTACAAAATATCAGTTCCATCAGTTTGAATCTTTGATATACAATGAAAAACAGAACTTAGGATATGTTTTACATGTAGGTTTCATCATGGCAGACACCTGGACCCAGTTGATCAACAGTTGGTTATATTTAACCAAGGTTTAAATATAACCGAGGCTTGCAGAAATACAGTAACAAAGTCTCAGAGATTGGTGAAATAGCTGAAATTTAATAGATTGTCTGTCAATAAGTTTATTTTAACCAAAAGAACTTACTTATCTAGCAACATATTTTAACTCTGGCCTCTATTCCAAACCTTGGTTATATTTAACCGAGGGTTAAAATTTAACCAGCCGATGAACAACTGGGCCCAGGAGTTAACTGATTACTGTATGCTGTTGAGCTAGCCTGTTATCCTCTTATTGTAGGAGCAGCTGGGATCAGTCACCTTTATACATTCACATTTAATCCTCAGTAATTACTTTAACCTTGGTTAGAACCCGGATATCCTTTAATTTCTGATTTGATTTAAACTATTTGGTAAATAAAAAGATTTGAATAGGCCTTTAAATCTTGAATGATATATGAGCGAACTTGAAGATTAATTACTTAAACCTATTGACTACATGAGTACTCAATATACACCATTAAGTTTTGTATTGTATATAATCCTGTCAGATCTCCAAAGAATTCAAATAATAAATCACATAAATTTGCAATGATATTTTAGGGTCAAGAAAAGTTTTCCATTTCGGGATAATCAATCATTGGGAATGTGATTTCACATACTAGAGTCACTTTAGTCTAAGAAAATAAACCTTGTCTGTTTGACACATGTTTGCATGTTTCTTCTTGAGTAGTATTGAGCTATGAATTCAGTACATGCCAGATAAAAGGGTCATTAAAACAAATCAAAAGAGGCTCAGCTTCTATAGAATACCAATATGGAAGGAAATTCCGGGGAAAGTATATAAACTCACATTGGGGCCTTTTGATTACTTCCACATTTACATGTATGTTAGTTTAACCCTTTTACCCCTGGAATCTAATGGACTCTTCCTTATATCAATGAATTAGGTAAGACCATATGTGTATCTGGGGGTGAATGGGTTAATGTAAGATATACACATTTGCTATGATATCTAACAAAACATGTATCCTGTGGAAGAATTTAATGATAGGATCACAGATTGACTGAAGCAGGTTGTAAGAAATTAATGATAGGATCACAAATTAACTGAAGGAGTTGTATGTGCAGCTATGTTAGATCTGCAGAGGGATAGCTGTGTTTGTAATGAAGTCTAATTTGCTCAGAAGTAACCATGCAGCTGCCATGGTAGATCTAGTGTGAGGAATGCTGAGAACCCTGGCTTAGTAATAAATTCCCAGCATGCCTAGCTGGCCACCATATCTTATTACACACATCATACAGTGCAAGTACTGGTCAAACTGTCTAGACTACCCCCTATGGTGTTCATAGATAAACCATGCCATATGTACATGTAGTTATGTACTAGTATTTCATGGCTTTTGTTTATTGACCTATAGACATGCTGAGAAAGGGGAATTACAGAGTTAAGATGTGGTAACAGGACACTCCCCCACCCATAGATCTTTCAAAGTCTGTTACCTGCAGTACCTACTTTGTTCAAACTGTTTTGGCCTCTTTTACTTTTAGTGATGATTTCACACACTGACTCTTATCATTTGTGGATAAAATACAGATGGTCCATAGAACCATACATTGTACATGTACATTTGTACATGTACAATGTATGTATATAAACAATAAAAACAATCAATTAAAAGTAATGTTTCACAATTTTTTTTTAAAACTATCATTCACATCCCACTCGATACTCATATACATGTACATGTATATGTTCATGTATGAAGGTTCCATCAATGAGTAGTGAAAGCATTTAATTATTGGCATATATTTCCCAACTCTTGCCCATGATAGGATTGAAATTTTGACTTCAGACTCAGAGAAACTTACAGTTAACCTGGAAATGATAATTAAGTATATTCCTTCACATACAATATGTGTTACAATTATGGGGGACCATGTGGCCAACTTGTGGTTAGTGTGTTTGCCTTCTGATCGTGGGTTAGAATATGAGCCACGTACGTGGTGGTTGCCTGTCCCTGTCTTTTGGATGAGACAGGTTCTGTGTCAAGGTAGGTGTGTCTGCTCTACAGCCCCATAAGCGCCAAGCATAGGCCAGATTTGTTGCCGTTTATTGGCACACTATGACATGACTATACAAGTGAAAGATTCTTCAGTGGGACATTAAAAAAAATTCTGTTTGTCACTTTTGTAATTATTTTGCTTTTTTTATTTTGCAGGTGTTGGATATGGCATGGTCATTATCTCAGGTATTGTGTGTGTTTATTACAATATTATCATCACCTGGACTATCTACTTCCTGTACATGTCATTCCGTGCTGTGTTACCTTGGAGTACATGTGATAATGACTGGAACACTGAGAAGTGCTACATGCATGAGAAATCCTTGGAGAACTCCACAAAGGGAAGTAACTTCACTTACAACGAAACAGGAAATGGAAATCTTAGTACTGGTATCTGGACAGCTGCATCAAGTCTAGCGTCAGCCATTAATGACAGTGATAAAACAACACCTAGTGAAGAATTCTGGGAGTAAGTATTCCTTCTCGTTTGCATACATGATTTGTAAAACTTTTTAGTGCTTTTTGCAGAGTTTCTTAAAATGTCCAAAATTTTATGAAAATTTGACAGTAACTTCACGGAATGACAATTTTGTTTCTTATGCTACTTACAGGAATCATGTCCTAAAGATCACAGACGGTATTGAAAACCTGGGCGGTATACGCTGGGAGCTTCTCATCTGTCTAGCTATTGCCTGGATACTTGTGTTTTTGTGTTTATGTAAAGGAGTCAAATCTTCTGGCAGAGTAAGTACAATTACATGATTTGTTTTTTATGTTCTGATTGTATTGAAAAGTATTTGTATTCACTTAACCCTTTCAACACCACAGACCGAAGTAGACTGGTCAAAACAATGGAATAGAGCATACCATTCTGATACTTGGGGTTGAAAGGGTTAATATTCTCTATTAATCTTATTTTTTGTTAAAATATCAATGAATTCAGCCTGACAAAATAGCATTTGATAGACCATATTACAGGCAGAAATGATCCAGCATTGAGCGTTTATTTCATTGTCAAATTGTACTTGGATCACCATACAATCACATGGCTGATGCACCTTCCCATTATAATAACTTTAATTGTCTTATCAGACATCAATCTAATCTTGATATCTTTTTGTAGGTTGTGTATGTAACAGCCACCTTTCCCTATCTCGTCTTGGTCATCTTACTGGTACGTGGAGCCACATTACCTGGCGCAGGTGAAGGCATCAAGTTTTATCTGGTCCCTCAGTGGGAGAAACTTCTCACATTTAAGGTAAGTGAACAATAACGGAACTTCTTGTCAATATAAATGTATTTCTGACATGACATGTAGTATATTGATTTCATTGGTTCATAAAATAACCAGCTGGCTTTCCACATTTATGTTTAAACTTTGCATTTTGTAAACTTATTTATAACTAGTGTCAAGGATATTTCTTAAAGGATACAAGATGGAAATGAGATCAAAATATCTTACAAATTTACAACTACATAGTCAGTACATTACGGATTTTACTTGTCCTTAACCCTTTCAACACAACAGACTGAAATGGACTGATCAAGACAATTAAAAAGAGCATACCATTCTGATACTTGGGGTTGAAAGGGTTAAGTAGTGCGAATCATGCCTCTTGTAGGATAAAGTCCTTAGCATACTTGAGGAGCTAAGTGGTTAGAGTGTATTCCTTCTGATCATGGGTCATGGGTTAGAATCCCAGCTATGGTTGGCTTTCCCTGTCCTTTGGATGCCACGGTGAAAACTGAGGTCAAGTGCAGCAGCAGATATCTGCACATTAAAAAAAAACCCTCACTGGTCCATGGCCATAGGTGCCAAGTTTGTCACAAATCAGCAGCACTGATGACATTTCCATTTAAGTGAAAGATTCTTGAGTGGGGCGTTAACAACAAATACAACTAACAAACTATTATGATTACAGGTGTGGGGAGATGCAGCAGTACAGATCTTCTACTCTGTGGGTATGGCCTGGGGAGGACTGATCACCATGGCTAGCTACAACAAGTTTCACAACAACGTATACAGAGATGCTCTGATGGTACCTCTCATCAACTGTGGTACTAGTGTGTTCGCTGGACTTGTTATTTTCTCTGTCCTCGGATTCATGGCTCATGAAACTGGTGTCAGCATTGAGGATGTAGTCAAACAAGGTATTCTTTTGTTTTTCAATTTAAAGTCTGTCATTATAAAAATGTTGATGTTTTTTATTCCCCTTTATGAGGTGTGTTATTACCTCCCTTGTTTATCGAAAGCAAACATAACCTCCAGGGTAACAGTTACGAGGTGGCAGTTTGATTATAATGTCACAATAGATTTACAGTCTATACTATTAAATTTCTTGTACTTCAACTTCAAAGCAGGGGAAATCAAGAAAAAATGAAATAATGTGAATATAGGCCTTTAGAAAAGAACAAGAGAGTATAAAAAGGAATCTAGAGATAAGTGTCCTCACCTTCCTTTTTATTAAGCAATTGTACAATTTAATACTTATTCTGCTGCCTATTCCCTTTATTTTTCTCATTAAATTTATGTTACCACCTCACATCAGAAAGTACATGTACAACAATTCCAGATGTTCTTTGTCAAGGACTGGTCTGGCACACTCAAAGTGTCCTCACTTCATCTACCTCATGCCAGCACATGACATCTGAAATTTTTATTGAGATTGGCATTAAACTATGAAAAAGAAAGACAATATCACAATTACCAGTACCTCATCATTACCAAGTACCTGGTATTAAAAAATACTTTTATATTACAACAGGTCCAGGTCTGACTTTTGTTGCCTACCCAGAAGCTGTGAGTAAACTGCCAGTGTCTCCACTATGGGCGGTGCTATTCTTCTTGATGTTGTTTACCATTGGTCTGGACAGCCAGGTATGTAGATGACAAATTACACCTGATATTTTACCTTACCTGTTTTTCATTCAAACATACATTGTCTGTTCCACCTTGATCGACTTGCTGATTCAAAGAAAAGCTAAAAACTTCAGTGTCATACTTACATGTGATTTCAGTAATGATTTAATTCTGTACAGGTTTTTACACACAGATTTTGTGTTTATTTGAATTTAAGAGTGAGTTACAGAAAGAGAACGGAGCAAAACAATTTTTTTTTTGCAGTTTAGATAAGATTTTTATTTTCCCTTTTACTGCCCAGGCAAATGATGTGCATATTGTACAGGGACAAACTTGTAACATCTGGTCGCTAGTCAACCATTTCTGATGCTAGGAGATACTCCCCTTTTTATGCCTTTTTTGCCTGGCCGGTACATACAATGTCTGCCCAAAATACAAGTTGATCAAGGTCATTGACATGTTTGTATGTGATGGAAACTTTCTCTTCCTTTCTGGATTAGGTGACCCAAACCATTATCCAATGGACACAAACATATTACAGATCAAATTAGATACTAAAATCAATATCTTTTGCTGGCTATTAGGATAATTTTTGCAATTCTTTTTAAACAATGGATCATCTGACCCATGTTGAATTCAGAATAATAATGGATATATCAATGAAAAAGACAAGGGAATGGCTAATTTGTTAGCCTCTGATCCAAATGCTGATATTTTTGACTATAGCTGATCATCAGTTATCCTCAGTTATGTCACTCATTTATCCATCCAAATTTGTAGATGCTGAGAATAGGAAATCAAAAAGAGACCAATTGCACATCAATTTCGATTTGATCATTTTGCTTTACATGTCTTTTGTAGTGGTTCCGCACAAAGATATTTCAAAGTGAAATCCAAAATGAACATTTTCTCTTGAATTGAATAGTTGTCTATTGGATATTAATTGGGAAATTCCTAGTTTATTCTACATATGTCCATTTATGTGAGGTCAGAGGTTGTGATAATTTAAAAACCAGTTCCCTACATCTGCAAATGTTTTCTTGCATAAGTTTCTGTACATTTGAATTTCATATCATTGATACTTACCAAATTTTAAAAAAACATACAGGTATGTTTGAGACATTTTTTGGCTTTCGTTTTGATTTTGCGATTCTGTTAATTAATTTTTTTCTTTAAAATCCTGTACAACTCACAAAACTGGACGGTTAGACCTAACAAATAAACACTACTATGAGTCTTACTAATCTAATTTTTTT
>JACSZP010010517.1:0-15592 GCA_016161895.1 Pinna nobilis
GGTTCAGAGGTATATGTTATAGTTGTGGTTGTTTAGTCTGAGTGTTTATGTACTGGTAATTGTTTTATAGGTTCAGAGGTATATGTTATAGTTGTGGTTGTTTAGTCTGAGTGTTTATGTACTGGTAATTGTTTTATAGGTTCAGAGGTATATGTTATAGTTGTGATTATTTGGTCTACAGGTACATGTGGTTGTCGTTGTATGTTAATAGTATTGATAGTCTAAATTTGTATGTGTCAAGGTGGTGGTATTAGTAATGGTTGATATCAAAGTTTTTGCTTGTTCTGTAGGTGTCTCACTTGTGATTCTTTTAAAGAAATATCAGCAGAGTTGTAAAGCCCATACCAAAGTCATTATAATACCCATCCAGCAAGATATGCTGCAGTTAATTGCAGGCAGATATTAAACATCCAGCCTCTGATTATCTTCAACAGATCTCACTAGGACACCAATTTTAACGTCAGATTTTTTTCAGATGTCATTCTTTATACTCTTTTCAAATGTTTGACCCAATTTTTTAAAAAATGATACTATACGAAGTCTGAAATCTAATGGTTGGATTTGCTTAATTTTCAATAAGTATAGGGGTTTAACAGCATATGATTTCTCATAATCTGTGGGTATAATCTAATTTATATATATATACATTTGTTTATCTGTTAGCATAATGACAGAACTTCTAATACATTTGAAGATATTTGGTTGTATTACTGATTCTTTTCAAGAGAGAAAAGGTGAGAGAAGTAGGCCTACAAACAAAGATATATAATCAGATGGTGATTATTTATTAAGATACACATGTGCTGCTTCCAAAATTTTGGTGCCTGGCTCCACTCTGCAATTTCTTTAACCTCCAGACCCCCCTACAATCTCAATATTGTTTCTATGGCTCTGCTAGTGTATATATGTGTACATCTGTCTTAACAGAACATGTCATATGGAGCCTGTTTGTTCCAGTGGCCACACGAGAGCTTAAGTCAGTACAAATATTTAATGCATACATTACAGGGTGATACATGTGTACTGAATTCATCTAATTATATTCTATAGATGAACAATTTATTTAAGTTTGTTTGATGATGAAACTGAATCTGGATAAAATTTGAGATACAAATCAGGACTTAAGAATTATATGACCTTTAAGTATATAGAATTTCGACTACCAAGTATCTGTGTTATCTCTACCCAAATACTTTAATGAGAACTTACATGAAAGCCTTGTAATTATTGCCTATCTTCTGAATATGGATGTCATAGAGAGTGTCGATGTAAGATTCAGTGGTGGAATAACATTTGCTGACTGCTACCACACCGGCAATATCTTGGAAGTCATAATGATTGGCTACTCTAACCTACAATTTAAAACATGAATAAGACACTATGCTGATTTGACAGAGTAAGATTGACACTCTACATAACATAAAAACACTGCTGCTGCACTCAATATCAACTACAATTTCCCCATCACATTTTAGTCAACTGAAATATGAAAAACCATATAAACTATATATACATTGAAAATGTTCTCTGCTCAATACCCAGTTCCATATCCAATATGAGAGTATTAAGTCTTTCATGTTTTATCATCTAATAATTAACCAACAATACTCAGTCAAATCATAGATACAGTGTGAAGGGAGGCAAGTCTTGCATGATTGTATTCAAGTGAAATTTGAATACATTACCAGTATTAAAATGAGTCTCTTTTTTCTAATATTTCAAATGAGTTTTCAGGACACAACTTGTAAAATGGCTGTATTCTGGGTTAGTTTTATTTTCTATATTCTTGGTTAGGTTTTTCCCTCTGTATCATGGGGTTAGTTTTATTTTCTATATTCTTGGTTAGGTTTTTCCCTCTGTATCATAGGGATAGTTTTATTTTCTATATTCTTGGTTAGGTTTTTTTCTCTTTATCATGGGTTAGTTTTATTTTCTGTATTCTTGGTAAAGTTTTTTCTCTGTTTTCTTGGCTAGTTTTAATTTCTGTATTCTGAGTTAGTTTTATTTTCTTTATTATCGGCAAGTTTTATTTTCTAAACCCTTGACTAGTTTTTTTTTCTGTATTCCGGGCTACATTTATTTTCTGTCTTCTTGGAAACTGTTATTTCTGTGTTCTGGGTAATTTTTTTCTGTATTCTGGGCTAGATTTATTTTCTGTATTCTGGGCTAGATTTATTTTCTTTCTACAGGGCTACTGTTATATTTCATATTCTTGATTAATTTTATTTTCTGTGTTCTTGGCTAGTTTTATTTTCTGTATTCTTGGTTTGTTTTTTTTTATTTTTTATTTTGGATTAGTTTTATTTTCTGTATTCTGCATTACCGGTAGTTTCATTTTCTGTATCCTTGGTTAGGTTTTTACTCTGTATTCTTGGTTAGTTTTATTTTCTATTTTCTTGGTTATGTTTTTTCTCTGTATTCTGGCTAGTTTTATGTTCTGTATTTTGGGTTAGTTGTATTTTCTATATTATTTTGTTTAATATTCTGTATACTGGGCTAGTTTTTTCTGTATTAAGGGTTAGCTGTATTTTCTGTATTTTTTGCTTGTTTTTTTTCTCTGCACTCTTGACTAGTTTAATTTTTTGTATTGTGGGTAAGTTTTATTTTCTGTATTCTTGGTTTGTGTTTTCTCTGTACTCTGGGCTAGTTTTTTTTTCAGTATTCTGGGCTATGTTTATTTTCTGTATTCTGTTTTTTTCTTTGTATTCTGGACTTGTTTTATTTTCTGTATTCTGCACTTGTTTCATTTTCTGTATCATTGGTTAGGGTTTTACTCTGTATTCTAGGTCAGTTTTATTTTCTATATTCTTGGTTATGTTTTTTCTCTGTATTCTGGGCCAGTTTTATTTTCTGTATATTGGGTTATTTTTATTTTCTGTACTCTTGGTTAGTTTTTTTCTGTATTCTGGGCTAGACTTATTCTTTGTACACTGGGCTAGTATTATTTTCTGTATTATGAGTTTGTTTAATTTTCTGTGTACTGGGCTAGTATTTTCTGTATTATGGGTATGTTTAATTTTTTGTATACTAGGCTAGTTTGTTCTGTATTAAGGGTTAGTTTTATTTTCTTTCTTTTTTTGCTATTTTTTTATATTTTGTATTGTGGGTTAGATTTATTTTCTGTATTCTTGGTTTGTTTTTTCTGAATTCTTGGTAACATTTTTCTCTGTACGCTGGGCTAGATTTATTTTCTGTATTCTGGGTTATGTTTATTTTTTGTATTCTTGGTTAGGTTTTTTTCTGTATTCTTGGCTAGTTTTATTTTCTATATTATGGGCTAGTATTATTTTTTGTATTCTGAGTTAGTTTTATTTATTTTTTTCTGTATTCTGGGTTTGTTTTTTTTTTAATTTTTAATTTTTTTTGTACTGTGGGTTGTTTTTATTAACTGTATACTGTTTTTTTTCTATATTCTGGGCTAGTTCTATTCTCTGTATTGTGGGTTACTTTTATTTTTTGTATTTTGGGCCAGTTTTATTTTCTGTACTATGGGTTAGTTGTATTTTCTGTATTATGGGCATGTTTTATTTTCTGTATACTGGGCTAGTTGTTGCTGTTTTAAGGGTTAGTTTTATTTTCTGTATTCTTGGTTAGTTTTTTTCTGTATTCTGGGCTAGTTTCATTTTCTATATTCTGGGCTAGTTTTATTTTTTGCATTCTTGGTTAGGTTTTTTTCTGTATTCTGGGCTAGTTTTATTTTGTATATTTTGGGTAAGTTTTATTTCTTGTATTCTGGGCTAGTTTATTATTCTGTATTATGGACTAGTTTTATGTATTCTGTTTTTTCTGTATTATAGGTATGTTTTTTATCTGTATTCTGGGTTAGTTTTAATATCTGTATTCTTGGTTAGGTTTCTTCTTTAAATTTGGATTAGATTTATTGTGTGTAGTCTTGGTTAGGTTTTCTTCTGTACTCTGGGATAGTTTTTTCTGTATTGTGGGTTAGTTGTGTTTTCTGTATTATGGGTTAGTTTTTATATCTGTATTCTGATGGGTTTTTTCTGCATTCTTGGTTATTCTTTCTGTAATCTGGACTAGTTTTATTCTCTGTATTGTGGGTTAGTTTTATTTCTTTATTCTGGGCTAGTATTATTTTTTTGTATTCTGGGTTAGTTTTATTTATTTTTTTCTGTATTCTGGGTTTTTTTTTTTAATTTTTAATTTTTTTGTACTGTGGGTTGTTTTTATTAACTGTATATTGGGTTATTTGTTGTAAATTAGTTTCTTAGTTCTCTTCCTAATTCTTCATTATACATGTAGTTATTATTGTTGAAGTTTTGAAATCATAGGATGTTCCTTCTGACCAATTTTTCAGTCTAATTTTACAGCTTTTTCAAATCCATCTTATTTTTTGTCTTTTTGTCTTTTTTTTTTTTTGGCTGCACCTTCTGGCCTGGATATTTTACGTAACACACTCACCATACTGTCTTTAGCAATTTCCGGTATTTCTGTTGTTGTAGGTTACTGGTCATGGTATATTATGTTGAACATTTATCCAGTGTCTTTTGGCGTATGCAGATATCTGCTGCTGGATTGTATGGATGCTTCTTTACAATGTGTGTCAGAGAGAACATGAACCAAAATGTAGATATTGATGGGCACCAGTATTTGTAATTTTGAAATATGTTTTGTTCCTCTTATTTCACCGATATATCTTAGAATCAATTTTTTGTTTGATTCCATGTTAAATGGAATATCTGGCTAAATATTGTTTATGTTTAGAATGTCTTTGAACTTTAATGAATTTAGCATTGCTTTTGTACCATTGTCCCAATTTGCTTGTTGCCTCACTATATAGAAGTTCTGCTTTGCTAAATAGAAGTTCTTGTAAGGTACTTGTTGGTGAAGATGGGACAATAAGTGACAGCTTTCAGTCCCAAAGCTGTTGTTATTAATTGAATAAAATGTTCACAATTATAAATAAACTGCACTATTCTTTCAGATAATTTCTACATCACCTATAATAAATTTTTATCCAAACTGGATAATAAGTATAATAGCTCACTGTAGTACCACATGCAAATTGTCACACCGGAACACACATAAATTGTCACATGTAAATTGTCACACAGGTACAAATTGTCACACAGGTAGACACATAAATTGTCCCAGAGGATCGCATGTCAGTTGTCACACAGCTACACAAGGAAACTGTCACATATGTACACATGTCAGTTATTGAAAATGTTGTTTGTCACATAAGTGCACATACATGTTGTCACATTGGTGCATTTGTGTAAGCTATCACACAGGTACACATGTCAGTTATCAAAAATGTTGTTTGTCACATAAGTGCACATACATGTTGTGACATTGGTACATTTGTGTAAGCTATCACACAGGTACACATGTCAGTTATCAAAAATGTTGTTTGTCACATAAGTGCACATACATGTTGTGACATTGGTACATTTTTGTAAGCTATCACATAGGTACACATGTCAGCTGTCATGCATGCACAAGTGTCAGTCAAGACACAGGTACATATATCAGTTGTGACACAGGTACTCATGTAAACTGTATCATAGATACACATGTAAGTTTTTAACATGCACTCATGAAAGTTGTCCCACTGGTGCAAATGTCAGTTGTCACATTAGCACACATACATGTTGTGACATGGGTACAGCTGTGTAAGCTATCACATAGGTACACATGTCAGTTGCCATGCATGCACATGTGTCAGTTATCACATAAGCACACATGTCAGTTATCACATAAGTACACTTACATGTTGTGACACAGGTACATATGTGTTAACTGTCACAAAGATACACATATCAGTTGTCTTGCATGCACACATGTCAGTCATCAAATAACTACAAATGTCAGTTGTCACAAAAGCACACATACATTTTGTGACATGGGTACACCTGTAGAAGCTATCACATAGGTACACATGTCAGTTGTCATGTATACACATGTGTTAGTTGTCATATTACTACTAATGTCAGTTGTCACATAAGTGCACATGTGAATTATCACATGTTAATTGTCACACATGTACACACATCAATTGTCACAGAGGACCACATGTCAGTGGTTACATAGGTGCACAAGTAAAATGTCACATAAGTACACATGTCAGTTTCAGTTATCAAAAATGTCATTTGTTACATATGTGCACAAACATGTTGCAACATGGGTACACTTGTGTAAACTGTCACATGGGTACACATGTCAGTTGTCATGCATACACACATGTCAGTTGTCACATAACTACAAATGTCAGTTGTCACAAATGTACACATACATGTTATGACACAGGTACCCATGTGTTAACTGTCACAAAGGTACACATGTCAGTTGTCATGCATGCACACATGTCAGTTGTCACATAACTACAGATGACAGTTATCACATAAGTGCACATACATGTTGTGACATGAGTACACATGTGTAAGCTGTCACATGGGTACACATGTGGGTTGTCATGCATACACACATGTCAGTTGTAATGTACGTACACATGTCAGTTATCACATAAGTACACATACATGTTGTGACACAGGTACATCTGTATTAACTGTCACAAAGGTACACATGTCAGTTGTCATGCATGCACACATGTCAGTCATCAAATAACTACAAATGTCAGTTGTCACAAAAGCACACATACATTTTGTGACATGGGTACACCTGTGTAAGCTATCACATAGGTACACATGTCAGTTGTCATGAATGCACATGTGTTAGTTGTCATATTACTACTAATGTCAGTTTTCACATAAGTGCAAATGTGAATTATCACAGGTTAATTGTCATGCATGTACACACATCAATTGTCACAGAGGACCACATGTCAGTGGTCACATAGGTGCACAAGTAAACTGTCACATAAGTACACGTGTCAGTTTCAGTTATCAAAAATGTCATTTGTCACATACGTGCACATACATGTTGTAACATGGGTACACTTGTGTAAACTGTCACATGGGTACACATGTCAGTTGTCATGCATACACACATGTCAGTTGTCACATAACTACAAATGTCAGTTGTCACAAATGTACACATACATGTTGTAACATGGGTACACTTGTGTAAACTGTCTTATGGGTACACATGTCAGTTGTCATGCATGCACACAAGTCAGTTGTCACATAACTACAGATGACAGTTGTCACATAAGTGCACATACATGTTGAAACATGGGTACACTTGTGTAAACTGTCACATGGGTACACATGTCAGTTGTCATGCATGCAGACATGTCAGTTGTCACGTAAGTGCACATACATGTTGTGACATGGGTACACATGTGTAAACTGTCACATGGGTACACATTTTGGTTGTCATGCATAAACACATGTCAGTTGTCACATAACTACAAATGTCAGTTGTCACAAAAGTACACATACATGGTGTGACACAGGTACACATGTGTTAACTGTCACAAAGGTACACATGCTAGTTATCATGCATGCACACATGTCAGTCATCAAATAACTAAAAATGTCAGTTGTTACATAAACACACATACATGTTGTGACATGGGTAATCCTGTGTAAGCTATCACATAGGTACACGTCAGTTGTCATGTATGCACATGTGTTTATTGTCATAGTACTACTAATGTCAGTTTTCACATAGCTACAGATGTCAGTTGTCACATAAGTACACATACATGTTGTGACACAGGTACACATATGTTAACTCTTACATAGGTACACATGTCAGTTATCATGCATGCACACATGTCAGTCATCACTTAATTACAAATGTCAACGAGAAATTGTCTTGATTTAGTACAATAATAAAATGTCTCCATTTCTACAAAATGAAAGAGTATTGTGGTGTCTTTTACAAAGTTTAGTTCTAGAGAAATTAATAAATTGATGTTTGTTCCGATTGACACATATATTAATAATCAAAGGGTCAATCCTATTAATGTTTGTTCATAACACATCGTCATTACCATATATAGCAAGTTTCATCATTTATCTTAATTGCATAGATAGTTATGCTGTAGACAGTAATTTTTACACAAGGGTAACAACTCTGCATTTAAACGGCCGATCCCTGAAATATTTGTTCATGACTCATTTCCTTGATGTCATAATCATGTATACCAAATACTATCATTCTATCTCAAATACATAGATAGTTATGCTCTTAATAAAATTTTTAGACACAGGGCAATAACTCTGCAATTAAAGGGCCAATCCCAATAATTTTTGTTCATGACACATCGTCTTGATGTCATAACCATATTAAGCAAGTTTCATCTTTTTATCTAAATTGCCAAGATAGTAATGCTGTAGGCAGTATTTTTTTAACAAAGGGCGATAACTCTGCAATCAAGGGTTGATCCCTGAAATTTTTGTTCAAGACTCATTGTCTTGATGTCATAACCACATATGTCAAATATTATCATTCTATCTCAAATAAATAGATAGATATGCCCAAGACAGTAATTTTTTAACAAAGGGCAATAACTCTGCAACCAAAGAGCTAATCCCTGAATTTTTCTTTATGACACATAGTCTTGATGTCACTACCATATATATACTCATGGACAAAAGAAACGTTACAAGGAAACATTTCAAACAAAATTCACATTAAAAATGCAAACTAATTTTGTGGTAGATTACAACTGCTAGTGTTAAATTTATCCAGGTAAACAAACAATCAAAACTTGGTTTGTGACTTTGACCCTTGAATTTGTCCTTTATAAAGAAAGGCTAGTTTTGTGCACGTGCAAGTCAATTTTTCTCATTTCTATCGCTCATTTGACTTAAATTGGTACACAGCAAACAAAAAACATTAAATTTTCAGAAATTGTGGTAATTTGTGTACATAGTGCAATGCCAAGATTCTTAGGCGATAGCAGAGAGAGGGCATTTGGTATGTTGCAGCTTGGTGTACCTCAAGTAGATGTTCTACGCCATATCGGAATGGCTTGAATAATGATTTCGAGATTGTGAAAGAGGTTCCAAACCATGAATTCGCCAACCGATCAACCAAGGTCCTGAAGACCAAGAGTGATCACTCCTAGATAAGACCGATGGTTCAGATTATGTCATTTACGTAACCGACCTGAAAACCAATTTGACACTGACATTGGTATTCCTGGTTTACGTCTAGTTAGTCGCTGGAGTATTCAATGACGTTTGGCTGCTGCAGGAGGATGTATCGAGGTCCAATGCTGATATCACACCATTGCCAACGTTGTTTCGAATGGACGAGACGTCACATAAGAGTGTCATTAGCTGATTGGCGGCATGTTCTGTTTACTGAGGAGTCAAGGTTTTTGTTGCGACGTGTGTTACCTTGGCCAAATTTTCAAACAATCTGTCGCCGATAGAGCATCTGCTTTACCAGCTGGATCGACGCATTAGGAGGCAATAGCACCAAACGTAAACGTTGGACCAACTATGTATAGATTTAGTGGAGGAATAGCAGAGAATTCCTATTGCATCGATTAATCGTCTTCTAGGGTCTACGCGACGTTGTTGTCAAGCAGTCGTCGATAATAGAGATTCATTTACGAGATACTTATTTTGTGAATTTATCATTTTGGTCTAAAACTTAACATAGAATTAAATGTCAGTTTCAGAAATCGATTACAAAAATTTTACCGATTATTTTCTGTAAAGTTGGATAATTGAAATAACATATTGATTGACTGATACCTACATTTTATTCAAAAATAAAGAATTTGCTAATTTTCAACATGTAACGTTTCTTTTGTCCATGAGTATAGTAAGTTTCATCATTTTATCTTAATTGCATAGATAGTTATGATGTAGGCAGTAATTTTTAAGCAAGGGCAATAACTCTGCAATTCAAGGGCTGATCCCTGAAATTTTTTTTCATGACACATCATCTTGATGTCATTGCCATGCATGCCAAATATTATCATCTAATCTTTAGTACAAAGATAGTTATGCTCCGGAAATGAAATTTTAAACAAAGGGCAGTAACTCTGCAATTCAAGAACTGATCCCTGAAATTTTGTTCATGACACATCGTTGTGATGTCATTGTCATGCATACCAAATATTATCATCCTATCTTAAGTACAAAGAGAGTTACGCTCCGGACACAAAATTATTGGAAGAAGAACAAGAAGAAGAAGAAGATGAAGAAGTAGAAGAACAAGAAGAAATTCGTACAAAAACAATATGTCTCCCTTCCCAGAAGAGGAGACATAATTGTCACATAAGTACATGTCATGACACAGGTACACATATCAGCTGTGACACAGGTACACATGTAGATTGTATGATAGATGTTAGTTGTCAAACATACAAACATGTCAGTTGTCACAATGGTGCAAATGACAGTTGTCACACAGGTACAATATAAGTTGTCACACATAACAGTCAGTTGTCACATATGTACATATATCAGTGTCACACAGGTACACATGTCAGTTGTAACACAGGTAGACATGTCAGTTGTCATGCAGATACACATGTCAGTTGTCACATATGACAGTTGTAACATGTACATGTACAAATGTAAATTTTCATACAGATATATGTTATTTGTCACACATGTACACGTCTTAGTCGTCACCACACATGTACGTATCTTAGTTGTCACCCATGTGCTTGTCTTAGTTGTCACACATGTACACATGTTCATTGTCACATATCTACACATGTCAGTTGTCACATAGGTACACTTATTAATGAGAAGTTTGTCAAAGGAGGGTACCCACCCAGACTTATTTTCACCAGCCCTTTCCCACCCCTATGGTTCCAACAGAATAACAACAGCAACAACTTGTAGGGGACTAGTAGTATTTCAACCTTGCCATGTTTGATCAAAATCCTTGCAGTGATTCTGAAGAAAATAAACGATAGAAGGATAGATGGATGGATGGATGGATGACAGAAGATGGGCTATGATAAGCTCACCTGAGCCTTTAGCTCAGGTGAGCTAAAGTACATATAACATGCTATCATTGTTCCCTTGTTACTTTATTCAAAATCCAGATATCTAAACATAAAAGAAAACAATAGTAAAGCAAATTAGATTCACCATCGTATATATGGATTCATTCTAGATTCTAGTAGTATACATCTCTAGCAAAAGATATACAGGGAAGGATTCATCAGTCAACAGTGCACAGGACAGTGAGCCTTGTCTTGCTGCAGATGTTTCCCTTGCCTACGCTCATTACATTGATTGACTATTTCACTCATATGAAACAATGACATATGTTCATATGTAGTAATGACTGGCTCATTTGAAACAATGACATCTGGAAAGGTTCATGTGAAACAATGGCAGCTGTTTAGGTTCATGTGAAACAGTCACATCTGTATAGGTTCATGTGAAATAATAATACCTGTATAGGTTCATATGGAACAATTATATCTGTAAATATTCATGTGAAAAATGACATCTGTATAGGTTTATGTGAAACAATGACATCTGTATAGGTTTATGTAAATCTACATAGGTTGTTGAGACAATGATTGTAGCATATGTTCATGCGAAACAATGATTAGAGACAATGATCGAGCATATGTTCATGTAAAACAATAATATCAATCAATATGAGACAATATTTGTAAAGGTTCATGTGGAACAAAAGTTCTGTAAAGGTTCATGTGGAACAAAAGATCTGTAAAAGTTCATGTGGAACAAAAGTTCTGTAAAGGTTCATGTGGAACAAAAGATCTGTAAAGGTTCATGTGGAACAAAAGATCTGTAAAGGTTCATGTGGAACAAACGATCTGTAAAGGTTCATGTGGAACAAAAGATCTGTAAAGGTTCATGTGGAACAAAAGATCTGTAAAGGTTCATGTGGAACAAAAGATCTATAAAGGTTCATGTGGAACAAAAGATCTGTAAAGGTTCATGTGGAACAAAAGATCTGTAAAGATTCATGCATGACTGTATTACATGTAATCATATAAGTTTTATGTGAGTAAAATGATACAGTAGAGTTGGTCTATAATGAATCAACCACAATAAAACAATGATATCTGTACATGTATAGGTTCATGTGAAACAATGATAGCTGTACATGTATATGTTCATGTGAAACAATGATAGCTGTACATGTATACAATGTAGGTTCATGTGAAACAATGATAGCTGTACATGTATACAATGTAGGTTCATGTGAAACAATGATATTTGTACATGTATACAATGTAGGTTCATGTGAAACAATGATATCTGTACATGTATAGGTTCATGTGAAACAATGATATTTGTACATGTATACAATGTAGGTTCATGTGAAACAATGATATTTGTATAGGTTCATGTGAAACAATGATATTTGTACATGTATACAATGTAGGTTCATGTGAAACAGTGATATTTGTACATGTATACAATGTAGGTTCATGTGAAACAATGATATTTGTACATGTATACAATGTAGGTTCATGTGAAACAATGATATTTGTATAGGTTCATGTGAAACAATGATATCCGTTTATGTTTTTGTGAGACAATGTTATGCTCATAGGCTTTGTGAGACAATAATATATCAATTGGTTTATATGAAAATGATATCTGTATAAGATTATTTGATACTGATATCTGTATAAGATTATTTGATACTGATATCTGTATAAGATTATTTGATACTGATATCTATATAAGATTATTTGATACTGATATCTGTATAAGATTATTTGATACTGATATCTGTATAAGATTATTTGATACTGATAGCTGTTTAGATTTGAATGAAAGAATGGTTTCTTTATTATATGTTGATTTGAGACAATGAATTTGATTGTTTCTCTAGTATTCTAAAATATTTCCCCTTGTTGAAAACAAATATGCCAGGAATAATCTATAAACTTCTCTCTGTTACTGTTGCCCAGGAAATTTAACATGGTTGGACCTTTAGGGTCTTATAAGGAACATCAAATTTTAATATTTTAATGGCTGCACTTCTTAACCCTCTTTACATTTTTAACAATCAAACTTCATTTTTGTAATCAATAAAACATGTCTGAAATTTTACATGGTCATCATTATACCTCTTAAATCATTATGCATTTTGACTTTCAGACTTCATTTTTGTGATCAGTAAAGCCCAGTCGGCACTGATAAAATTCACCAAAATTTGTTTGTCAAAGATTTGAGAAGTTGTGGTGCCTATCCACACTATGAAACTTTTCTTGAAGTTCCTGAAAGTTTGCTTAAACAACTTCCAACAGTAGAAAATCTCACTAAGTGAGTAGGTGAGAGTTGTTGAGAAGCAGTTATTGCAATTGTAATCAACAGGGCCATTGTCCATGGAATAAGAAATATCCCCTAATAAAGGTCCAGTCTCTTGATTATGAAAAGTGGGGGCCTCCGTGGCCGAGTGGTTAGCGTGTTCGACTGTGAATCGGAAGACTCGGGTTCGAGCTGCGTAAGTGCCACTCCACGGTTGGCGGTCCCTGTCCTTCGAATGAGACAGTAAAAACCGAGGTCCCGTGTCACAGTAGGTGTTGGCACGTTAAAGAACCCTCCCTGCTCTACGACCAGCAGTGCCGAGCATAGGCAAAATTTGTAGCTCTTCACCGGCACACGGTGACGTCTCCATATGAGTGAAATATTCTTGAGTGGGACGTTAAACAACAACGCAACAACAACAACAATTATGAAAAGTAGCTAATTTGAAGCATATCATGACCTGCTTCAGATACTGCTCAGGGCCTTTAACAAGGGATTTAAGTTTAAAGACTTTCCTGGGATGAAGTCTTGTTTATGTTAGACATAGAGAATACAGTAAGTTGGGATTAACTATCATGTTTATCCAACTTGAGCTTTAGCGAACGTTTTTATAGACTTTGAAAATTAATTGTTGTTGTCGTTGGATTGTTGTTTAACGTCCCACTCAAGAATATTTCACTCATATGGAGACGTCACCATGTGCCGGTGAAGGTGTCAAATTTTGCCTGTGCTCGGCAATTCAATGTGCCATCACCTACTGTTACATGGGACCACAGTTTTTACTGTCTCATCCGAAAGACAGCTAATTGCACTGTGTGGCGCCAGGTGGATTCAAACCCCTTCTGTCCAAAGTCAAACACACTAACCACTCAGCCACAGATCAAAGTAATGAAAACATCAGAAAGAAAATTTTTTTCAGTTCCTCCCATAATGTATGCCCGTTAAATGTATTTTGAGGTCAAATGTAAATGACGTTAATTTACGACATCATTAATTGAATTTCCTGACGTATCAGCAAATCAAGATGTTCGGAAGTTATTATCAACGTTTGGTTTATCGATACATTTAATCAACTGCAGCCTCGATTATACAGTCATTTTAGAATGGTTAAAGTACATGTGTTATGGTAGAAATAGATTTATGTGATACTTCAGTTTAATTGACACTTCCCCAGAATCCCCTTTCCCTGTCTGTTCTCTAACAGAAGGTTATCATTCTGATAATCTACAGGCTCTAGTCACTACAAACTTTCATTTGATTGACTGAGAGGTTGCAAACCTCTACAAACCACTTTGGCAAGAAGGTGATCTACACTGGCAAACCTTGAAAAAGTTTTCTTTCCAAACCTTGAGTTTGCTCAGTTGCTCTCTATTTATCCATACATTAACTCATTAAGTAAGTATGCTGATCCATGGATCTCTAGGTGACTTTTCACTCAACTATGAGTTTTTAGAGTCTGAGAAAAAGTTTTGTCTGAGACTGCATTGTTTATGGTCTTTGGCCCAATTATTTCTGATCAACTCTCAAATGCACTTAGTTTCAATCCATCGATCCCTCTGCTAACGGTATGGTTGCTTACAGAAGTGTAACACGTGTGGCAGCCGAATGACTTGGTCTTCAAGTATATACATGTAAGCAAATTTCTGAACTCTTCCAGAACTGACCTGGCTTGTCTGCTATCAATGAAATATTTATCTGAAAGCCAAAGAATTTGATCAAAGCCTAAAATAATTCCAAGCATAAAACCACAACAAATAGTACAGACAACACAATATGTTATGACATCTATCTTGATTGAAGCATAACTTACATATAAGCCCTATAACATTCTCCAATTTTCAGAATATAAATGTCATAACGACTTTGTATATATTTTTCAGTTGTTGCGTAGTCATTGGACAGTGACAGACAGCCTGCTAAATCTCTGTAAATATCGTCAGAATCTATCCTCACCTGTATACACAAGTTACAAAAATACCAATTACATCACAGATTCTACAGGTAAGTATATTAATCATTAAAAAAATAACAAATTAAGACTTAAAGTACTCTTAAGATAAACAAAGATGCCTAGAATTGCCATCATTGAATTTGGGACATGCTATGTATACTAAATTTTGAAATTGTTTTCTTCTATATCAATTGGTAAAACATTTATATAAATGCCATTTGTTTATACCTGCAATGTAATTTCTGTTCAAATATTCTCACTTAATCTGTATCATGTACACCTATACACATTTGTTTCACTGCTGTTTGTAGATGTGCTTGTATTAAACAATGTAACCCAGTGCAATTATGTCATGAGGACATCACAACAATGTACATAAAATAATATTCTGTAGTGAGGACATCATAATGTATAGACCAGGCATATTCTGTAGTTCAGGACATCATAATATATAGACCAGGCATATTCTGTAGTGAGGACATCATAATGTATAGACCAG
>JACSZP010010526.1:0-10244 GCA_016161895.1 Pinna nobilis
TGTTGAAAACTGTGTTCTCCCTTGAATTTAGTGGATATTTAAAAAGTTTAGTTTGGTAAGGTTTACTTTTGCTTTTCTATTTGGTACGAGAAGCGATCGGAAAAGATCAGACTTTCAAAATGTCTTATAAACAAATAGATAGGTAGGTTTGATGTAACGTCTCAGCTGTATATGAAAGAGAGAATGAGACAGGTAGATAGATAGATAGATAGATAGATAGATAGATAGATAGATAGATATATTGATTTGTTGGTTGTATTGTTAATCTTAGTAAAGAAAACACATTATCGGAAAAACAAGAAAAAGAGAGAAAACAACATAAAGCGTCGTCCCTTGGGATGGTGAAATTAATTGATAGATGTGAAGGATCCTTATGTCAAACCACTAGTTAGGGATAAGATTAAGATAGCATAATATTTATTGTTCGTAAAGTCACGACGTTCAAATCATTAGTATGAACGGACACTTTTATGTTGTTAGGTATTATGAACCTGTTTATCACTGTAAGAATACACTCTTAAGGATGATATACTGATAAAGAGAAGATTCAGAGATAATTGTGTGTGAAACAACAAATTGCAATTTGAAGCTTTAGCGCTTTTCTAATTTCAGTACTTTCACATTTCTTGCGATTGAAACAAAATAAGCCGAGATAGACATCCAATAATGCTGTCCTTACCTGGTTTGGACGAAGAAAGTAAATTGATTTAGATATCGTTAAATAGAACAAATATAACTCAGAACACTATCGTAATTTGATTAGTGTTCTGACTTACATAATTATATACCTATTTCAGACACAACAAATATACCCTTGACATTCCAATTTATAGAACATGTTAAGTATTGCGGTTTTATTTATTTTAGAAACAAATTAGACGAAAAACCATAAATTTCATTCAATGCACGGAGGAGCTACGTCTCTCAAGTAGTAATATTTATAACATCATGAATGCTACTCATTATCTCGAATAATTTTTCAAATGTTGTATAGAGTATTTTTATTACTTTTATCTAAATTTGTGGATACAAATTGCACCGCCCGTTCATTATATTTGGGGCGAGATCCTTTCAGCGATTGGCGTCAAATTCAGATATGAAAAATTGAAATATGTGTATAATATTTTTGTTATCAACTTATTTACGGACTAGTTAAATTATGCCAATCTTTTGACATTTTTTGAAATATCTTTACATCATCGACTGCTGATCGAACTCCGGCCTTTACCTACAATCGGCAACTCTCAATGCCATATTTAACATACTTGAGCTCTAAATGTGTGCTGACAAAGGTGCTGATGACATGAGCCCTCACCAGCCGCTGATTGATATCAAACGGACTCGAACCCGTATCGAATTCTGATTGACAGTGACCGTGTTCCTTAAAGATATGTGTGCATCAAAAATTTGGATCTATAACTGTAGCTTGTGCGGATTCTCGCATAAGATATAATATATAACTTTACGCCCTGTCGTTATAGCCTTAAAATCTTGGTTCCTTTTTTCCATTTTCATTATAGCTTTAAAATTAAAGTTAGTAGAACTGTCCTTATGCCAAATATTTTAGATAAAATCTGACATGGAAAATATGTATACATGTACAGTAGAGTCGGTCTATAACGAATCGGCTTAAAGCGAATTCAGTGCTATAACAAAGAGGAATAACATCCCCGAAAGGAATTACTATTTATCTATACATGTAGTAAATTCTGATGCTTGAAACGAAGGATGCCTATAACAAAGTCAAAAGTCAATCCCCTTTGACTTCGTTATAGACCAACTCCACTGTATTTTTCTTACCTGAGAAAAACCATGAGACCTAACTTTGGTAATTCATCTTTCATCAGCTCCAGGGTATCCTGGACCAGAAGTTTCTGTCGGGGTGTTAGATGCTTTGATAATGTGTCGTTCTTGTCATTTCTTCCAATGCACGTACCAGTATTATTCCCCATGTCTTTCGACAAAATGAAAAATTTGTTTATGATTTCCCGTCACTTCTTTCTTAGCCACTTTGTCCAAATTGAGAATAATTAACACTTTAATACATATTTTCCGCATCTGTTGTTTTCGAGAGTATCGCTAGATTATCATTGTTTTTCTATGCATATTGTAACATGTGTCCTTTGGTCCGATTAGGTCTAATTAATGTTCCTTTTATATTAACTGATAAATAATTCCTGATTTAAGTGTGTTTTCCATGATAGCAAGAGACACTCTCATTTGTTCGTTAAGATCACAAACAGATTAGGTGGGGCGTGCGGTCGAGATGTCTATGATGAGCAGCTCTTTATACAATTGTATTGACATATCAATATGCATGGTTTGCATGTCTGCTCCTATATCTTTCAGCGCTGAACCGTAGTTCGGCATAGAAATCATATATATATCTATCTAAACACAGCATTACGTGATGAATAATCACTCGCAGATCAAACTGCTGTACATCAGCGCCTTTTATTCCGTTCGGGGTAAATAATGCAGTGTTTAAATACAGCAACAGGTCCCAAGATATACTAGAAGCAGAGTTGGAGGACGGCTTGTGTATGTGTGGTTAGTCAAATGCATTCTTAACCAGTCTATATACTTTGCATGTCGCTGTCACTCATATTGCATTTGCTGCATCTACATGTTCTTTTGGCATGTCCATTGGTTGCTAGCAACTTTACCTGTTTTCAGACAAGCATGTTTACTTCAGAATTTGTGTGATAATTTGAAACTCATCCAAGTGTGTGCTGGATCAAAGGTGAGAAACGTGAAGCACGTCCCTAAATACTGTTGTTCAATTTATAATGCAGGTGCGTTGCATTTTGAAAAGCTTTTTAGAATTAGCCTTCATGCGATTTGGAGCTACATGTGCTGGGTGTTTCTTTGAGTAGATTGATCTTCGATAGCTTGAGATAGAGCAAATTCTTCTACTCTACAAAGGGCTTGGCGATGGAGAAGCCGAGTATTGTATTACATTTCGATGTTGTTTAATGAGTGTTATGAATATTTCACGCGCTATGTCAAGGCGAACCAATGAACTTTACAGCTTCTCTTCCTCTGCTTCAAGAGATCATACAAGGGAGGGTACATACTGGGTCACGTTTCTTAATTCTGAAGTTTAATATAGGAAAAACCCAGTTTCGAAACCATACATAAAGGTTACATAAGACAGGTTGCATTTTAATTCAGTGGGTTGCTATGGGTTAGACTGTTTATATAAGGAGAGAGAGGAAATGACTGCTCAAGTTAGACATTCGTTCAGTGTTTTCAAGCATCATAAATTGGGGCGTTTCTATTAAGACCCTATAACACATCATTATTGGTTTAAAGTGTCTGTTTCACAAGATAGTCAACATTTTCAAACAACATGAAATTATAAATACTTAAGTAGTCATACTCTTCATTGCATACTTGCTCTTCGATTCAAATCAATTGCATTATTGATCTTTGAACGAGTTCTTTCTTTGATTTTACTTTTTATTGCAGTCCAACCTGCCTTAGTAACGCATTAAATTAAAGGACTACCGGTATTGTGACCTAGATAATTGGTTCTGAATATAACCTTTTTCTATATAAATCACCTGGACTGAGAGTCGGAAGTTTTTCATTTGGTCTTCCAATTGATGCAAGCAGTGATTCTAGGGTTAGTTAAAGAGTTTAGGGGTGAAATAATGATACAATTTTGACATATATTATTGAAAATTAAAGGAACGATTGTCTCCCGTAACAAATCAATTGTATGAATACCATATGCATGTTTCAATTCATATATATCAATTTCATTATAAAAAATTGACTGTAGAAGATCCCTAGGAGGTAATCAATAATTCAAAAATCCAAAGGCAGACGAAATCATGGCCAAACAAATAAGAGACAACACGAACAGCTATCAACACAACAAGACGTGTAAAACCGAAAAATAAAGTAACACGAACCCCCAACAAAAACCAGGGTGAGTTCAGGTGCTCCGGAAGGGTTGGCAACTCCTGCTCCGCGCGCATTTAAGACGTTAACTTTGTCTGTTGTTTACCATGCTAAATTTTGGTCATGTAAAAAGAAGGGGTCAGGAAGAGCTTAGTTTATTTCTGTAGGGAGCAGATATCTCTCAAAGCATCGCGTGAATGTTCTCTGTGGTATTTATGTTTGAATGTTTATATGTTGGTTCTTATTATGTTAAAATATTAACCTGCATATAATGAATTCAGAAAATGAAAATTGAAATATTGTTATCGACATTTCTGTCATACATTTGTACTTTCTCAAAAATTCCAACTACCTTATTTTACATGTTACAAGGAGAAAAATCAGAACAAAGTGTATATCAGAAGAAGGGAATTCATATTTAGATAACTGAAGTTTGTAATCCGCATTCCCTGAGTTCTTGAAGACATCTTTATTTTAATTCCCACATTTTACAAATACATGAGACCTTGAACACACCCACCTTCTCAGTTCTGTAAACAAATATACATGTATTTTGTTTCTGATATACATGTATGAGATAATTTTATTTAATAAATAAGTGTCCTAAATACACTACATTACAATACTTTGCGAAATGACTTTGACTTAAGATATTGACACACCAGTGAGAACAAATGTGTATTCTCTCGTGTACGAGCCAATGGTCACCCTTCTTATCACACAGACGAAAAAATAGGCATATTTTAGCGTTGCATTTGAATTAGCGCTGTAAAGGGAACGTGAATAGTACTAATATTGGAGGTTCCCATACAGTATATCACAACTGATTCATATCATCTATAGCACTCGTACAACATGAGAGAGAGAGGTGGGGATATATGCTACAGGAACTTTTTCAGTTACGATGTCGATTGTACTTAGTCATTGACGTACTCCATGCCTGGTTCTCACTTTATATCTCTTTTCTTCTGGATGAAGCTCAATGCGTTTTATTGTAGCATAATTAAGAGTATATCTGTTCAGTTCTGGACATTGTTGAATGTTTGTAGTGCACGTTCAAATGGACATATCCAACCGATGCCAAACACACGAATAAATAAACATTATAAAGAGTCGGTCAGATGCCCGCAAACTTCTTCCTATTTGTAACAGAAGTAATCCGTACAGACTGATTAATGCTGACACGGTGATGCTTCATAACCAGCACTTACTCTGGACTCACGTGGAGTACAGTCGCTATAGAAAGAGTTATTACCGTAACTACGGGTGGGCTAAGTTTTATTACATAAATAGGGAACTGTAAAAATCACATTGACAGTCCATTTCTTCTAATATATCAATATTTTCGGCACTGATGCGTCGGAAGACATTTGTTATTGGGCTAAGCATGCTGCTATTTGGGTCAAAAATACATCAATAAAATTTTGATATTTCATTTGATATATATCTCAGTAATGGACCTGTAATTGATTCCTACTGAGGAAAAGGAAGTTATTAATACGCCATTGTTTCTTAAACAAGAAATACAAAACAAAAAGATTCCATACGGTCTTGTTAATACCGTAAGCTTTTTTTTTATAGGCCAGCAATCTTTTTCACAAAAGAATCTTAAGATTAAAATCTAAGAAATTATATCGGTTATTTGTCAAATTAAAACTTTTATTCAACAACTATGTGATTTAGATTGGATTTTATTATATTGTTGTTTCACGCCCCACTTAATAATATTTTACCCGTATCAAGACGTCACTGTGTGCCAGTGAAGTATGACAAGTTTTGCCTATGTTCGGAACTTATAGCCGTAGAGTAGGGAGGGTTCTTTAACGTGCCAACACCTACTGTGACACGGGATCTCGGTTTATGCTGTCCCATCCAAAAGAAAGGAACGAAAAACTGTAGCTTAGCTTGGGCTCGAACCCCGGACCTATCGATTCGAAGTCGAACTCTCGTCGACGACTAGGCCATAGGATTGTGATTTAGATAATTCATGTTGATCAGATTCCATCACAGTTAGGTAGATTATCGTTAAATTTACAAAGTAAAATTGAAGAAGTACCGGAGGATATCGAAAATCCAAGGCCCAAAAGTATGACATAACTAGAATAATGACGGTTTCAACGTGGACAACAAATGCAAATTCCTTAATGGGATGGGACCAGGTGTTCGGAAGAAGTCAGTGCCCCATGTTGATATTTCACATCCGTCGCAAATGTTCAATTTGCTCAATTACGATTACGAGTGATTTTAATAAATGAAGTTTTGTGAATAGGGCCCAGATATGTATTCTAGCGTATTTGTGTTACATCGGTTTACCCCCTGAAAATACAGTTCTCGTAGAACATTGTTGTCTGATATCAATATGGACAATACAAAATAAGTGTGTTACCTTGCATGCTCTCTCGCGAGCAATAGTTTCTCGAATAAGTGTTGCACTAACTATACCCAATCCTTACGTTACACGGATTTTTATCGATTCAAATGAGCTCTTTTTAATTTGGGAATTTATTCTGAAGACATATAATACCATTTAGATATGAACAATTAACAACCATTTGATACTTTTCTTGCGGGCCAACATTTACAGAAACAGCTCATGAAAGTTATCAGACTATTGATTGGGTGACTGTATTGTTGATGAATGTCCCATACAAGAATCTTTCCCTTTTATTGAGATGTCATCATCGCTGGTAAAATGCGACAAATTCGGCCAATGCTCGACACTTATGGCAACTGAGTAGTAACAGCTCTTCAACGTGCCGAAATCAACTAGGACCTCGGTTTTTACCATCTCATTCTAAGACAGGAATACCAACCGCAGCGCGGCGCGTATTCGAACCCAGGTCTTCACGATGAGAAAGCAAGGCGATCATGCTTTTCACTGGGCCGTGGCGGCTGGTAGCAACAAGAACATTATCGGTTCAATCCCAGCTATACCATTTGTATTTGTACAGTAAGGCTCATTTGAGGTTTCTCAGAACCTCTATACATGTATATCATTACTTTAGTTAAGTTTCAATAATATTTTTATATTTACGTCAATGTATTTGTATATTTCTCAGAATCCAAGTACAAGAAATCCGTACTTATACAAATTCTTTAGAAACTTTCGACATGTGCTTTGATGATTCTTAAAGTTCATCAAATCTCCTTATGTTTCTCCTTTGTATTTCGGCAACAGCACTGAAACACTTACTTGAAAGAAATGTCTTCCGTACGTTAATCAGATAAAGTGTACTGTATACCTCGCCCCTATACCATACAGCAGCCTACTATTACAGTGACATGTTTACTTTGGTAAATATGTTATTGTCGTACCGTTCAAAAGTTAATTAATCTTATTTCATATTATTGATCAGTTATTTCCCCAGACATATTATAAAACACTTATTCTGTGTTCGTCTACACACGGCAATCATTCAATCTCATAGAATTTTGCAGACTGGTCATATTAAAATCAGATAAACTCATGGTCGTTAGTATAAAAAAAATTTACAATGAATGTTGCACAGATTGTTTCAGAAATTGAAATTAAATTTACATTTGCAGATGATGTACGGATTAAGTGGATGTGCATTCAATGGTTTGTATTGATAAATCAGCGCAACATTCAATACTCACTAAATCCCTATCCACGACTACGATTTATGCCGATGATCATGTCATCATATCAAATATATCAAATATATATAACGGCACTAAAACCAATGCACATCGTTTTAATTTTGTTAAAGTACATCCATTTCTGTTTACCTTTAATACTCTCTAGCTATAAATCAATTTGACAGGACGAAAAAACAACACAAAAATAATTATTCTAACATAAAATATTATCTTGTCATCCACAATGCTGGTAATGTTTATTTTCTCACCGAGTCCCTCTACATTGTATTTAACCCAAGCTTCATTTTATACCCGACATTTAATAACTCAATATTACCATATAGGTTTTTTTTTTAATTCAACTGCAAATTTACTCGAATCAAAGAGAACATTGGGTGTTCCTTTTTTTTTTAAATCGAGATTTTATCATGTGATAATTCAATTCCAAACTTTTTTGTAAGATTGAAGTACATAATAAATAAACAGACAGCAAATTTACTTGGCATATACATTTTCAAATATGCATGTGTAATACACAGATGCCGTTAGTCACTCTGCGACAGACTGAGAAGAGCAAAAAGTGTGGCCTCTTTATCACTCCGTCCTTTTAATGGCAATTGCACTAAGATTGTGTGAACTGAATCACCTATTCAAATTATTAAAGGTTTTCTATCTGTATATATTTATGTGTATTTATATAAATACACGTACATGTATAAAAAAAACAAACGAAATGTGCATTTTTCATAAGAAAAATTCAATTCCAGAACATAATATTATTGATTTTGGGATGACGCCGGATAGATTTGTCACTGCCATGTTTAACTCACACCAATATCCAGTCTATGTGTTTAAGCTGTCGCGATACTGACCTGTTATAATAGCCTTCTATATAAACATGCAACGTAAATTCCATGTACCACACCTAGCTCGCCGCATCCATAAAAAATTATCTCACATAGCTTGTGTCACTTCAAAGTGTGTGGATTTTGTCTGGAGCGGATCTCAATTGTCGCCTATTTTCAGACGTTCTTCAGAAACGTGTGTGAATAGACAAAGCAATAGTTCCAGAAAAGTACATCGATGTCGATTTCATCAGGCGGATAAATCTACATGGGATATACAGAATACATATGCAATCTGTAATCAAATTTCTGATAAGACTTGAAAAGGGGAATACTTTATACAATGTATGGCCAATCTAATACAGATGTCATGTCAAGCCAAGGGTTCACAATTTCACAAAGATCCTTTTCCAATCGTGGAATAATTGCAAACTTTATAAATAGCAATGAAATATATGAAAACAATCAATCAAATAAATGCATTTGTAATGAAAAATATTGCAATTGTGATATCATGTAGCTTATTCAAGTATTGTCGTCAAGTGATTCACTTAATAAACGCCAATGGACTGAAAATGTGTGATTCTCGTGTGTGTTGATTGTTTTTGCATAAGAATACTTCCCATAGGAGGAATAATGAAAGTTTATTCTTAAAATCTATGAATTGACATATACTGAGCTAGATATCTCATCCGTTCATAAGGCTATACACTAACCCATTGAATTTAGGACAAATGTGGATCAATGAAGTATCCGAAGTTGGATCGGTTGTCATTGAAGAGTTAAGCATCACCTGTTACCCGGTCACATCTGTCGTCTGTCTGTAGTCAGCCTCAAATGGAATAAGTGCCAGAGTCCGAAGTCCGATGTCACAGTAAGTGCCGATACAAAACATTCACTGTCCAATGGCCATAGGTGTCGTGCATAGGCCAAATCTCTTGTCCTTCACTGGCACTGAGCATTGGTGATGTTTTCGTATAGGTGAAATATTCTTGAATGGGACTTCAAGCAACAATACAATTAATCAACATTAGTACTTTTATGGTCAAACTCAATTGATATACGTGAATAATGAATTGCGATACATTCAACTTATCAAGTACTGTAAATCCAGAAAATTTCGCGAAACTTATTCAACAATATATTAAACAAATATTTGCAAAACTTTATTTTCACGCTCGTGTATGTTGAGTATTATAGTTACCGCTGTATGGTGCATATCAGTGTCAGGTTAGTATATTAAGCGAGAACTTTATTTTTGCTAGTACTTAACCTCGCGTTATTACGCAAAAATAAAATTCTCGCGAATAAAATTGGATTTACAGCAACTTAACATTTCGTGCAGTAAAACATCAAAACTAACCCATAAAAGCTTTCATTTTTCTCATACACTATGTATTGATAACTTGAACGTTTTCAAATCGATATGCACCTAAATCGAAATAAAATAACTTTTAAAACTCAACAATGAGCATGTCTTTTATCTTTTGATAAGTTTAAGGGACTAAGTGCCATCAATACGGCAGAAACACTCCAATAGCACTTAACAATAATGATGCAATTCGTAAAGCTAGGTTAATTACAGTTATGGTTATGTTCACATTCCCACTTCGACTGTGTAATAATGGCCTTGGCTCAAGGTTTTGGCATGCTCTTTGGTTAAGGCCAATAATTTCGTTATATGTTTCACTCCAAAGTATCGCAGGGAAAGTATTGGCCCGAAAAGGTTTGAGGACATGTGGAAACCGAAAGGCGGGCGGACTTCCTTAAGTTGATAATACCTCGATCAAACCAATATTGATGTCGTTAGTTTGTTCTTCACTTATACTCTTGTAAAAAATGTTTCTGAAATATATTTCTTTCTCTGTCATCTGGAATTAACATCTTTGT
>JACSZP010010527.1:0-20532 GCA_016161895.1 Pinna nobilis
GTATGTATGTGTCATACACAGGAATTGTACTATTACAGTGTGCCACAGTATCTTACTGACAAGGTATGTATGTGTCATACACAGGAGTTGTACTATTACAGTATGCCACAGTGTCTTACTGACTAGGTATGTATGTGTCATACACAGGAATTGTACTATAACAGCGTGCCACAGTGTCCGACTGACAAAGTTTGTATGTGTCATACACAGGAATTGTACTATTACAGTGTGCCACAGTGTCTTACTGACAAAGTATGTAAGTGTCATACACAGGAATTGTACTATTACAGCATGCCACAGTGTCTTACTGACAAGGTATGTTTGTGTCATACACAGGAATTGTACTATTACAGTGTGCCACAGTGTCTTACTGACAAGGTTTGTATGTGTCATACACAGGAATTGTACTATTACAGTGTGCCACAGTGTCTTACTGACGAAGCATGTAAGTGTCATACACAGGAATTGTACTATTACAGCATGCCACAGTGTCTTACTGATGAAGTATGTATGTGTCATACATTACATTGTGCCCTAGTGCCTTACTGACAAAGTTTGTATGTGTCATACATAGGACTTGTACTATTTCAGTGCGCCACAGTGTCTTACTGACGAGGTATGTATGTGTCATACACAGGAATCGTACAATTACAGTGTGCCACAGTGTCTTACTGACAAAGTATTTATGTGTCATACACAGGAATTGTACTATTTCAGCGTGCCACAGTGTCTTACTGACGAGGTATGTATTTTTCATACACAGGAATCGTACAATTACAGTGTGCCACAGTGTCTTACTGACAAAGTATGTATGTGTCATACACAGGAATTGTACTATTACAGTAATTGTAATCTTGAATTTGGAGAACAATTTGTCGGTCAAACATGTCCCTGTGGACATCAGCATCAACCACACACACTGCTCTATGGCCTGAAATGCAGAGCAGAGATAGGCCAACATATAAAGCCCTCGTACAGCATTCTAAGCTGGTGTTGACCTGGCATTCCAAACAAAGGATGCTTCACTTCTTGTCATCCTGATATTCTGCTCTACTCAGCAGGAGGGGCCACTGTGGCCTGGTAGTTAGCGTGTTTGTCTTCTGATCATGTTGTCATGGGTTTGAATACAAGACACACTTCAGTTGGCTTTTCATGTAGGCCCTATGACACAGAAGGTGTTGGCACGATAAAGATCCCTCCCTGCTTTACAGCCATCATTGTTGAGCATAGGCAAAGTTTGTTGCCCTTCACCAGCACACCGTGACCTCTCTATATAAGTGAAAGATTCTTGATTGGAATGTTAAAAAACAATACAACCAACCCTTGATCATGTATTGTGTGATTGTTTAAGATTATAATAAATGTGATTGTTTCTCTCTAATCTAATAAGTTGATCATCATTTCACTCCCAGGCAATCAAGGAGTGCGTAGATAACAGAGAACAACAGCTTAATGGATTAAAACAGCAGCTGCTGAAGTTCAGAGACCAGGAGAATCCTGTCATAACTCATCCAAGGTAAACTATAATTTTCTGTTTGTCTTCAGTTTTCTTTTCTTTTATCTCATTACAGAATTTTTAATGTCATGAAAATATTCCTTGCAAGAGTCCCTTTAGTTTCTTATGGATTATGCAAGTACAAAAATACGACATATTTGCAGAAAGTTTGCTATTTCAATACTTCTTAGAGATAATGACCTTTGACCTGATTACCTTGAAACTTTGTGAATATGATCCTTGAATAAGTATCTACAACTTTCACATGGATATAGCTTTATAAAATTAGTAAAGTAGTTTGCTGTTAATTGGCCATAAAGTACTTCTTAGATTCAACCTGATCTTGAAATTTTATGAAAATGAACCTTGCATAAGTTGCTAAAACATTCATTGTATATGCATATACAAAAGATTAATGGCTTTTTGAGCGAATAGGCCATTTCAGTATATTTAGTGCTAGTGACCTTTGACCCCATAACCTTGAAAATTGCAAAAATAATCCTCATATTATTACCTATATCTATCAAATCCATAGGGCCTATGGCAATACAAAAAATATTGGTTTTTCAGTTTATCCATCTCTAGTTGCTTATGAGGATTAATGCCTGACGTATAAAAAACCTCCAACTCCACAGGCTGACCCCTACAGCCTTAATACTTTGTCACAATGTTCTTCACTTCATCTTATTCTTAACAAATTTCTCATGCATCTTTGTATACACAATGTAAGTGGCTTTCAGTTAATAGGTTAATTTTCATAAAATTATACCTTATACCCACAGTTAGGTAGGATAACAATAAATGATGGATAAACAGCAGATAGAACATGACAATGGACAACAGCGAACAAAGCATGACAATTAATGGACAACAACAGACAAAACATGACAATGGACAAGAGCATACAAAACATGACAATGGACAACAGCAGACAAAACATGACAATGGACAACCACAGACGAAACATGACAATGAACAACACAAACAAAGCATGAAAGTTAATGGACAACAACAGACAAACATGACAATGGACAACAGCAGACAAAGCATGGCAATTAATGGACAACAGCAGACAAAACAGGACAACAGACAACAGCAGACAAAGCACAATGGACAACAACAGACAAAACATGACAATTAATGGGCAACAGCAGACAAACCATGACAATGGACAACAACAAATGAAACATGACAATGGACAACTGCAGACAAAGCAAGACAATGTATAACAGCAGACAAAACTTGACAATGGACAACAACAGACAAAACTTGACAATGGACAACAACAGACAAAACATGACAATGGACAACAGCAGACAAAACATGACAATGGACAACAACAGATGAAACCTGAAAATGGACAACAGCAGACAAAGCATGACAATATATGGACAACAACAGACAAAATATGACAATGGACAACAACGGACAAAACATCACAATGGACAACAGCAGACGAAACATGACAATGGACAACAACAGATGAAACATGACAATGGACAACAGCAGACAAAGCATGACAATGGACAACAGCAGACAAAGCACGACAATGGACAACAGCAAACAAAACATAACAATGCACAATAGCAAACAAAACATAAAAATGGACAACAGCAAACAAAGCATGACTATTAATGGACAATAGCAAATAAAACATGACAATGGACAATAGCAAACAAAACATAACAATGGACAACAGCAAAGAAAACATGACAGTGGACAACAGCAAACAAAACAACAATGGACAACAGCAAACAAAACAACAATGAACAATAGCAAACAAAACATAACAATGGACAACAGCAAACTAAACAGGACAATGGACAATAGCAAACTAAACATGACAATGGACAACAGCAAACAAAACATAACAATGGCAGACAAAACATAACAATGGACAATAGCAAACAAAACATGACAATGGACTATAGCAAACAAAACATAACAATGGACTATAGCAAACAAAACACGACAATGGACTATAGCAAACAAAACATAACAATTGGAAATAGCAAAGAAAACATGACAATGGACAACAGCAAAAATAACATAACAATGGACAATAGCAAACAAATCATGACAATGGACAATAGCAAACAAAACATAACAATTGGAAATAGCAAACAAAACATGACAATGGACAACAGCAAACATAACATAACAATGGACAATAGCAAACAAAACATGACAATGGACAATAGCAAACAAAACATAACAATGGGCAATGGCAAACAAAACAACAATGGACAATAGCAAACAATTATAAAACTGGACAATAGCAAACAAAACATGGCAATGGACAATAGAAAACAAAAATAACAATGGGCAATAGCAAACAAAACATGACAATGGACAATAGCAAACAAAACATGACAATGGCAGACAAAACATAACAATGGACAATATCAAACAAAACATAACAATGGACAATAGCAAACAAAACATAACAATGGACAATAGCAAACAAAACATGCAATGGACAACAGCAAACAAAACATAACAATGGACAATAGCAAACAAAACATAACAATGGACAACAGCAAACAAAACATGTCAATGGACTATAGCAAACAAAACATAACAATTGGAAATAGCAAACAAAATATAACAATGGACAATAGCAAACAAAACATAACAATGGACAATAGCAAACAAAACATAACAATGGACAATAGCAAACAAAACATGACAATGGACTATAGCAAACAAAACATAACAATTGGACAATAGCAAACAAAACATAACAATGGCAGACAAAACATAACAATGGACAATAGCAAACAAAACATGACAATGGACAACAGCAAACAAAACATAACAATGGACAATAGCAAACAAAACATAACAATGGACAATAGCAACCAAAATATAACAATGGACAATATCAATCAAAACATAACAATGGACAATAGCAAACAAAACATAACAATGGACAATAGCAAACAAAACATAACAATGGACAATATCAATCAAAACATAACAATGGACAATAGCAAACAAAACATAACAATGGACAATAGCAAACAAAACATAACAATGGCAGACGAAACTTGATCACTAATGATATTATGTATTAAGTATGCTTGTCAAACTATATGTATCAGAGATACAACAACAGATACTATATGTGATGTAGGTGCTACAGTTTATGCGTGTCTCTTTCTAAGGAATCTAACTTTTGACTAATTATCTAGGACATATTTTGGTTTGTTTATTTGCTGTTGTTTTCATGCCCCCTCCCAATCAGAGAATACAGGTCAGGGGGTACTGATTTTTCCCTCTTATTTTGGACGTGTTGATCATTCACTCATAGTACATATATTCATATCTGTTGATGTTTTTGTATAATACAACCCTTTTTGATGAATTTTCTTGTTGATCAAATATGTGTTGACGATAGAGGTTGTACTTTGTTGTAACTTTTCAGAAAAGGTTTGATAGAAAAGTTGGTGAATAGTCTGAAATTGTCCTGTCCTGGACCTGTTGATTATGAACTACTCCACGAAGCTGGCTGTACCTGTGATGATACTGAACTCCCTCATCATGTCAGCTCACAGGAACAAATACACAAACTTATAGAGGCCACACAAGAATTCCTCAGCCACATGAAAAAGGCCACAGTTATAACTATGGCAAGGTAAATTATTAAAGAAAGATAGACTTACAGTTATCAAAACAAGTATGGGTTGCATGTTTTAAATTACAGCATGAACAAGATGATAACAGTAGATACATATATCTGTATGGTTAACAGTAGAAATCTAAATGGTTAACAGTAGATGTCTATATGGTTAATAGTAGATGTCTATATAGTTAACAGTAGATGTCTATATGGTTAACAGTAGATGTCTATATGGTTAACAGTAGATGTCTATAAAGTAATAAGTAGATGTCTATATTGTTACCAGTAGATGTCAATATGGTTATCAGTATATGTCTATATGGTTAACAGTAGATGTATATATGGTTAACAGTAGTGTAACAGTACATTTATATATGGTTGACAGTAGATGTCTATAAGGTTAACAGTATATGTCTATGTAGTTAACAGAAGATGTCTAAATAGTTAACAGTAGATGTCTATGTAGTGAAAAGTATATATCTATATGGTTAACAGTAGATGTCTATATAGTTAACAGTAGATGTTTATATGGTAATCAGAAGATGTCTTTATCGTTACCAGTAGATGTCTGTATGGTTACTAGTAGATGTCTATATGGTTAACAGTAGATGTTTATATGGTTATCAGTAGATATCAAGTGAACAGTAGATGTCTATATGGTTAATAGTATATATTGTTAACAGATGTCTAAATGGTTTATAGTATATGTCTATATAATTAATAGTAGATGTATATATGGTTAACAGTAGATGTCTACATGGTTAACAGTAGATGTCTATATGGTTAACAGTAGATGTCTATAAAGTTAACAGTAGATGTCTTTATGGTTAACAGTAGATGTCTATAAAGTTAACAGTAGACATCTATATGGTTAACAGTATATGTCTATAAAGTTAACAGTAGATGTCTACATGGTTAACATTAGATGTCTATATAGTTGACAGTAGATGTCTATATTGTTAACAGTAGATGTGTATATTGTTAACAGTAGATGTCTATATGGTTAACTGTAGATGTCTATATAGTTAACAGTAGATGTCTATATGGTTAACAGTAGATGTCTATGTAGTTAAAAGTAGATGTCTATATGGTTAACAGTAGATGTCTATAAAGTAATAGTAGATGTCTATATGGTTAACAGTATATGTCTATGTAGTTAACAGTAGATGTCTATATGGTTAACAGTAGATGTCTACATAGTTGACAGTATATGTCTATATTGTTAACAGTAGATGTGTATATTGTTAACAATAGATGTCTATATGGTTAACTGTAGATGTCTATATAGTTAACAGTAGATGTCTATATGGTTAACAGTATATGTTTATGTAGTTAACAGTAGATGTCTATATGGTAAACAGTAGATGTCTTTATGGTTGACAGTAGATGTCTATATTGTTAACAGTAGATGTCTTTATGGTTAACAGTATATGTCTATGTAGTTAACAGTAGATGTCTATATGGTTTACAATAGATGTCTATATAGTTGACAGTAGATGTCTTTGTTGTTAACAGTAGATGTCTATATGGTCAACAGTAAATAGTTTACAGTAGATGTCTATATAGTTGACAGTAGATGTCTATATGGTTAACAGTAGATGTCTATATAGTTAACAGTAGATGTCTATATGGTTAACAGTAGATGTCCATATGGTTAACAGTAGATGTCTATATAGTTAACAGTAGATGGCTATAAAGTTAACAGTAGATGTCTATATGGTTCACAGTAGATGTCCATATGGTTAACAGTAGATGTCTATATAGTTATCAGTAGATGTCTATATGGTTAGAGATCTGTTATCAATTAACATCAAATATGCTGTCTGGGAATGCTATCCAAAAGACGGTAAGTGTTTTTTCATGTTTATCTGAACTTGCTTTATAAGCCACTCCAATACATGTATAATGGGCACTTGGCTATGCATGGGGTTTTTGATGTATATTATTTGCCATCTTTGCTGGTTATGCTGATTACAACTGATATAGGGTATTTGTTGCTAGTTGCCATCTTTGCTGATGACAGTCAATGTTGGGTATTTGTTGACCACTTGTTTAACATTGTGTTATCTTACTTTACAAAGTGTTATTTACAGATCAAGCATTGATGATTACTGCCCGCCAGATCAAGTAGATGGAATACAAGAACAGGTGTTGGAGATGCTGCAGGACATTTATCTGGAGCTGGAGGTGATATGTGACTATGAAGAATCAACACAGGACTGTTGACAGTTGTCTGTCAGAAGGTTCATCACTCCAAAAACAAGAACTCTTATTTATGATATTACATGTAGGTACATGTGCACGTGTAAAGAAATCTGTACTTTGACTTGCTACAGAAAGTTCTACAACTGTAAAGATGGGGAATCATTACAAAAACAGCATGCTGAGTGATAGTTATAAGTTGTTTCTGAACAAAAAGGCAACCATTATGACTTATAATGATCAACTTATCTCATGGTTGACACACATGTATAAGGACTCCATGTTCGGAATATATAAATTATTGTCATAATGTGGGAGTGTTGGAATGAGACATTGTGTTTTGTGATCCCACTTACCTATCATACTCTATTATGGATTTTGCCTGTCCTATGTTTATGATCGTAACCATTGCTGTAAGGGAACCCATCACGCTTATTCTGATATGAAAATGTTTCCAGAAAACTGTCCAAATTCAAAAATGCATATTTTTGTGAAAAAGAAATCTTTACAATAATACCCATCTTTGATACATTTTTATAAGTATATTTACTACAAGTACATACCTCCAAACTGAAAAACTCTTAGCTTGTGGTTTGTAGAAGTAACAAGACAGTCAATAAACTGAATTTTTAAAATTTCTTAAAATTGACTGGTCCAAGGAAACTCAGTGTTCTAAACAAGTTGTGTTTGTGAAACACTGATGCTTCTGTACAGCAATAAGTTTTGCAGTAAAGTTTTAAAAAGTCTGTCAAACTCCAAGGTCACAAGCTCAAAAGTCTTGGTATCAAATAAAAGCTCTGGATCATGAGGAATCTATATGTGAAATATGCAATAGCCTGTCCCTTATGATTAAAAAGATATGGTCCAGGTTTAAGTTCTTTAAAAGTATATAAGACTACAAGATCTAGGTCACAAGGTCAAAAAGTTTGGTACTTGTCACAAGGAATACACAAGTAAAATATGAAAGTCTTATCACTTATCATTCAAAAGTTATGAACAAGGTTAAAGTTTTTCGGACTTTACAAACAGACAGGACAAAAACTATATGTCCCAGAATCTCAGATTCCTCTTGCAGAAGGGCAAGACAGTTCGACTGGGGTATAATTAATTTTATAACCCAAGTTCTACTTGTATTACAAATCTGAATTGGAGTTTTACGTGATAAACATGCAGTCTTTATTGGTTAAAACAAAGAACATGAAATCTCTGATACCACTGAAAAGTACATAAAAGAAACATGATTACAGTGGAGCCTCATTAACACCTTGGTACCCGAGCAAATTGTCCGGATAAGTCAAGCGTCCATATTATTGAATCGCATCTATTATTATGACCAATGCTATTGGAAAATTTTGTACCCAGGAAATTTTGTCCAGAACTTGAAGCATCTGGATTATTGGCGTCCGGATTAATGAGGCTCAACTGTACATTGCTATGTACATTTGTATGTGTTGCAATTTATCAGACTATGAAACAAATATATTTTTTATATGTCTAGAATCTGTAATAAAGGAATTCTTTAGGAACCTTAAATTTTGATGCCTGTTAAGTTGATCAAGAAAAATGAATTGTAACCTATACCTCATTGAGGAAAGTCATGATTTTTAGCTCATCTTGACAAAGGATAGGAGAGCTTATGCTATACACCTGTGTTGGTGTTGGCGTCCGGTTAAGAAATTTGTGTAAGATCAGTTTCTGGCAAAGTATAAATGCCATATGGTTGAAAGTTGGTGTATAGGTGCATCTTGGGATAAGGAGTTACATCCATGCTACGGATGCTGGCTGTGACCTATATTTTACACATGAATGACCAGGTTAAGAAGTTTGGGTACGGTCAATATGTATCTGGCATATTATATTTGCTACATGGATGAAACTTGGTGTATAGGTGCATCTTAGAATGAGGAGTTGCATCCTTGCTACAGATGCTGATTGTGACCTATACTTTATGCTTGAATGATCAGATGTCCCTGTTGAGGTGAACTTTGTAATCATAGATTACTCGTTTATATACAGGAATGTGAAGCCAATTATGCACGCCATTAATAGGCTTGAGGATCTTAATCAACTTGATACATGCTACATTTGTAAAAGAACTCAATAATGATAAAAATAGCAGCAGTGACTTTTATTGTAACACTTCTCATACATATATTCAGTTGATAACTGCATTGACTTTAATTGAAAAATTTCTCACATTTCAGTTGAAAATTTCACATATCTATGTTTTTCCTTGTTGCATTTCTTTGAGAAGTTTTTTCATGGATTTTTCTTTAATCTTGTGTTTATAATGTTTTGCATGGTCTTTGGATTGTTTCATATCTTTTTTAGAAAGTTGTTGGCCAATTCCTTTTCTTCTTGTTTTTGGAATCGTTGAAAACACAACTTGCGTCATCAGATTCATCCTGAAAAACATGCAATTTTTTTTAAATTTCATTTAACTGTGAGACTTAAATCATTTTGTGTAAATAAAACAATAAAACCAGCCTGAACCCATTAAAATCTGCTATGATTACAAATCTTTATTTATTGAAGTAAACATTGAACAATAGTCATAGAGATGGAGAAATTATCATTACCGGGAGAAACTATAACACATATTAAGAAGATTAATCCTTCCGATAGACAGATTAATAAGAGTAACATCTTTCTGCTTTTGTTCTAGATTCAGTATAATAGATATGAATAATTACTGTGGTAGACAAACTGGAAATTAACACAAGATTTCAGAATTCTCCCTGGCATTTCATTTACAATATTTGAACAGAAAAAAATTACAACAACCCCAATCCCAAAAGCATAAGAGTGATGTGTGATATCTCAGAGACCTCTGACAAACTTTGTATCTAAGTAAATGCCTCGGGAATCTGTATGTGTTTGTTTAGAGAATAATCAGAGCGAACTGTAGGATTTTTTGAGAGCTACAACCAAGCAGGATCATAGAGAAATCTATGCAGATACAATGTAGCAGAGAGATACAATGTACCCGAGAGAGACAACTGTGATAAGGTGTAGTTGAGAGCTTGTTGTACAATCTTTCTGTATTCTTTAGGCAGTCCTTTTACCTGTTTTGGGGACTGACTACCTCTGAAGATATTATTTTGGGTAGAATCATAACTTTCCAGAGTTTATGGAGAATGTGGAGACCTCTTGAAAATCATTGTGAGATCAGTGTGGTGGGTGGGCAACCACTGATAGATCAATGGATGGTCTGGCCAAGTCACTTATAAAGAAAATACAAGTCAAATCTACCATCCAGCCATTGTATCTTACATGCATATTGCATCTCAAAAGATACATGATGTCTCATTACTACAGATAAATTTGTTAATTCAGACAAAATGCCCAGGAAGGATCCATCCACAGTGACTGCATATGCATGCTTCAATAATCTGGAAGTTTGTGTTCCGGATAGGACAGGCTATTATAGGAACAGTTTAAGATGACTCTTCAGTAAAGACAAACTCTTGGAAGTAAATGTTTGATATATTGTAACAATTTACTCTTCTTAACAACAGAAATTAATCCTTTTACATACTTGCAACTGATAACTTATGAAAGGGGATCCAATTGTCACTTCCAGTTATAATTTCTCGGTTCAACATACATTCTGCGCTAAACTGGTTTGAATTCCCTGACAAGGCAGAACAGATTGATTGATACTGAATTCACAAAGGGTAGGAATGGTTTTATAGAAGACAATAGGCTTTTAAAATGACTCAAGAAGGACATGTAGCCAGTTGACATTTTAACCATGCATGGTCAAATAATTTTGGCTTATCCCCTGCTTCTAAATCCTATGGGCATGTACATCTCCATCATGTTTATAAAAATCCTACAAAACATCAAAGCTCTAGCTCCAAAACTGTAGGAGGAGTTAGCCAGACAAACCATGTTTCTACATTTTGACGGACAGACAAATGGACACGCAAACAAATGGACAGACAGGAGTAAATTAATATGCCTCCCAGCATATAATCAAAGAGGGCATAAAATTAAAAGTGATGTTGAACTATGATATATATTAAGTATTCCTTTACCTCCTTTAACTCTACAGGATCATCATCATCAGTGTCATCAGCTTTCATTTTCTTTTGTTTTTTATTAGGACCTGTTAAAAAAATGTTTTAAGATACAATTAGAATGTATGAGTCAATGTAAATTTTCATAAAATGCAATTAATCTTGTGACAAGGTACTTTCTTTGATTGAACAATGCACTTTATCTAATTCTCTAGTTCTGACTACTTTTGTCATTTTCCCTCCTACTTAGAAACTCTCTCTCTCTCTCTCTCTCTCTCTCTCTCTCTCTCTCTCTCAGCACCTTAAAAGATGACTTTTTGATGATTCCTTTATCATAAACTCAGAGCACTGATATATCAACAGAAACTATGTACAAAAGTAAGTGCCTGATGCTTCAGAGTGGGATAAGATTCTTAAACATAGCAATACTCATCAATTTATCATTGATAGCAGTAAATAAATATGTCACTTTTCAGGAATTCAAATGAGATTTTTTTCACATACAATGTCTCTAATTTGATACCTGAATCTTCCAAAATATCTTTGAAAAGTTTCCTCTTTTTCATGTCTGCCTTCTGCAATTCATTCCATTCTTCACGTCTATGTACAAAATGAAACAAAGCAAAGTTTTTGTGAATGAATCTTCCATAGTTATCTCCCCTTAACTGTGCCTCCTGCTTGCTCAAGTCAGATGCAATCAGAGTCTTCTGTTTCACATTTGCAACCTTCCAAATGGCTTCCAAACTTCTGCTTCCATTCTTACTACAAGCCAGTTCTCTGAATGTACCCTGTCCAGGTAGAAAGATTCATAAGATAATAACATACAGGAATAATTTAACATGTCTGACTCATATACATACATGTACCTTTAGATTGCAAAAATTTGTTTGAGCCCACTTAGCAAATTGGTAAATTTCTTTTAATTTTTATTGAGACAGAAGTAAAATTCTAAATACAGATTCCCTGGCATGTGTCATTAGTGAATTCAGTAAAACCTGCTTCAGCGACAATCTGTTAATGAAGGCCATCTGGTCACAGAGTCCTTTTTTTTTTGCTGTCCCAAAAGGTACATTTAGGTATATCTGTTATAAGTCCTTATGAACTTAAGCTTACGTTTTCCAAATAAAAATATGGACACTTGAGAAGGCAAATTCAGAAGGCTTAGTAAATGACCACATACACTGTACAGATTGACAAATAATTCAAAAGTTGGTTACATTCTATCTCTATGGATTATTATTTGTTGAGCAAAAAGCTTGAAGACGACAGATGACATCACACTTTATTATTTGTTGGATTTTGACTAAATGTTGTACATGTCCTATGGATGAACACTACACAGATGTTGGTCCTCTAAATTTGATTTTCAATAATCATTGACAATCAGAAAAATGTTTTTCCAGGGACCTGATAAATTTGGGTGCAAGGGACCCGGATGTCTGTGTACAATGTATATGAAAAGTTGTGTAGAGCTGACATATATGTTGACATAGTGTATTATCAGAGACCCAGCTGTCTGTGTACAATGTATATGAGAAGTTGTGTAGAGCTGACATATACGTTCACATAGTGTATTATCAAGGACCCAGATATCTGTGTACAATGTATATGAAAAGTTGTGTAGAGCTGATATATATGTTCATATAATGTATTATCAGGGACCCAGATATCTGTGTACAATGTATATGAGAAGTTATGTGGAGCTGACACATGTTCACATAGTGTATTATCAGGGACCCAGCTGTCTGTGTACAATGTATATGAGAAGTTGTGTAGAGCTGACATATACGTTCACATAGTGTATTATCAGAGACCCAGATATCTGTGTACAATGTATATGAGAAGTTGTGTAGAGCTGACATATACGTTCACATAGTGTATTATCAGGGACCCAGATATCTGTGTACAATGTATATGAGAAGTTATGCGGAGCTGACACATGTTCACATAGTGTATTATCAGGGACCCAGATATCTGTACAATATATATGAGAAGTTGTGTAGAGCTGCTATATATGTTCACATAATGTATTATCAGGGACCCAGATATCTGTACAATATATATGAGATGTTGTGTGGAGCTGAAATATGTGTTCACATAATGTATTATCAGGGACCCAGATATCTTTACAATATATATGAGAAGTTGTGTGGAGCTGACACATACACTTAACATAATGTATTTTCAAGTTCTGTTTGTTCAGTGAATGATTCTCGTTGATATTTTTTTTTTTTTTTTTATTATTTACACTTGGCATAAGGCGGACCAGTGGAGCATTGGCCTAAATGTATCATGTCCACTGATAAATGCAATGTTGTAAAGCTGTGACACATTGACCAGTTTCGAGAAAATGATTTTCCTAAAGTCGTTTAGTGAATGTTATCTTGCACACAACTGGTACACACGTACAAATCAGTTCGTTTTGCCACTAAGACAGGAAGTGCGTGGGTGGAAGCACTCACACACACAGGTTAGTGACAACTGTTGCACCCCGATTGTTTAGACCCAAGTCAACTAAATATCTTACATTATTCCATCGCTACATTGATGCTAACGCTACATCAATAAAATTGTATAGATGAAGCTTTTTTAATCGTGCCAAAATAGCTTTTCGTGCCATTGTGAGCGGTTCACATTTATCCAAAATCGGTTCGTGTTTAACGCTTATGTTCACATAATGTATTCTATCACTCCAGTTACACATCAGCCCGTGCCAATATGTTAAGGGTTTCTGTACTGTATATGAGAAGTTGTGTGGAGCTGACACATACACTTACATAATGTATTATCAGGGACCCAGATATCTGTACAATGTATTTGAGAATTTGTGTAGAGCTGACATATATGTTGACATATGTATTATCAGGGACCCAGATATCAACGTACAATGTATACGAGAAGTTGTGTGGAGCTGACATATACAATTAATTATGTTATCAGGGATTAAGATGTTAGTGGTCCTTTATGACAATGATTCCCCGTACTGCATATATATACAGAATTTGTGTATTCATCAGCAAGTAAAAATCAAATTATGAAACACTTTACCTTGAGTCTGTTTATCAATAGTTCTCTCCCCTTTTCCCCAATAGAACCACTATTAAAATACACATCAATGACATGGCTTCCACATGGATGACAGGACAGAAACTTTAACTCTGATGGCTTGAGCTCTGCCAGACTGTTTATCACAAGCCTTGGGTTACCAAATCTTAAAAGCTGCTGCATCAACAGTGATCCATGAAAATTGATATCAATTAGAAGTGGAAGCTCCTGCTTCTGTAAAACAGATAAAGGTACAGAAAGTATATAAAGTGACGTACATGAACAGACCAGGCTATTTTACACTTAAGCATCATAACTTCCAAGCTGTATATTATAATCCATTAACAAGACATGTACAGACCAGGCTATTTTACACTTCAGAATCATAACTTCTAAGCTGTATATTATAATTCATTAACAAGACATGTACAGACCAGGCTATTTTACACTTAAGAATCATAACTTCCAGGCTGTATATTATAATTCATTAACAAGACATGTACAGACCAGGCTATTTTACACTTAAGAATCATAACTTCCAGGCTGTATATTATAATTCATTAACAAGACATGTACAGACCAGGCTATTTTATAAGAATCATAACTTCCAAGCTGTATATTATAATTTATTAACAAGACATGTACAGACCAGGCTATTTTACACTTAAGAATCATAACTTCCAGGCCGTATATTATAATTCATTAACAAGACATGTACAGATCAGGCTATTTTACACTTCAGCATCATAACTTCCAGGCTGTATATTATAATTCATTAACAAGACATGTACAGATCAGGCTATTTTACACTTCAGCATCATAACTTCCAGGCTGTATATAATAATTCATTAACAAGACATGTACAGACCAGGCTATTTTACACTTAAGAATTATAACTTCCAGGCTGTATATTATAATCCATTAACAAGGCATCTATCAATCTTCCTTTTTATAACAAGATACTCCCTCTGTTGACTGTATATCTGAAATTTCTTTATGAAGTGATGGATATAAGCCTTTATGTATATATATATCTAGACCTTTACAACATATCATACAGATTCAGGACACTTTTGTGATCCATATTTCTAAACACATTTATTGTGGGGTCATACTTAGACAAATACCAACTGTGATAATTGTCATATTAACATCCCCTAAAATCTCTGGTCTACTTTATTTCAAATAAATTTAGTAAGCACTTAAGAGAATCAGACAGAGCAGAGATGGCACACGAAAGGACCTAGAATTGACCACAGCATCCATCGATATAAGGACATATGCTATCACATAAATTAGCACCTTTTGTCTTGCCTTTACACTAAGGCCACAGCTCTGTTCTACAAAAATAATTATTTACTCACCTTTTTATCTGTTTTCTCTATATTCTGGGATTCATCCTCATCCTCCAAGTTGAAATACATCTCGTATGTTTTTAAGGACAGTAACAATGGCACTAATTTGACCTGTCTCTCCACAGGTTCTACACAGTGAAAGGCCATCATCAATCCCTGAAAATGTATGTTAGCATAATAATGTGTAGAAAGAACATGAAAGCCGTACAGATCAAACTACTCAGGTAAAAAGAAATCCGACAGCTCAACATAACACACAATATCAAGGAGAAGTACAAAAATGTAATTACATAGTAGTGTTGTTAAACTTCAGTGAACATCTGTTTATTTCCAATGAGTCCCAATAGGCATCAACAATTAGTAGCATGATAAATTGTACATTAGTTCTCAATCTATGTATTACTAAGGATGGAAAAAATCAGATTCTGAGGAATGTAAACATATTCTACAGACCCTTGGTAGCACCTGCGACCATGTCTAGACATAATTTTTATCACGAAATGTTTATATTGTCAGTTGCCTACCCTGACCAGTTTCTCCTGTTTACATCCATGTCGACAGCAGCCATCTGCCAGTCTGGTTATCAAACCAAAATGGTCCATTGCTAAAACATCTTCTAAGTGTGCAAGTAATTCCTCAAAAATTTCCTCAAACTGAAAATCAAATGAAACCAATAAATAAAATGCTTTCAAATTACAGGTAGTTCTCAAAATTCTTGGAAGTGTCAAAACTCTGGCTTTGTCAAGTTAAATTGATTGGTTTCAATTTTATACGTATAAATCTGCACTAATATTACTCTGGGCATATCTCAAAGTACTTGTCTTGAAATTCTATTTAAGTCAAAGGAAATTTTGTGTACAAAGTTAAAAAAATCCCAATGCAGTAAATACTCATCTCAAAGTCATCTCAGTGTTGACAAAGCTTACTGAAGTGTGCTTTAACAAAGATATCTACATGTACATGTATACTTGGCTCAATTTTGATAATCTCTTATGAAAAAATGAACATCTTCCAATTAAGAAATTAAATTTTTCTTTAAATTCTCAGTTAGTCTCCCCTGTGAGATTGAAGCTCAATTCTTATGAAAAAATCCATAGAATATTTTCAAGGTTGGTAGGCCTATCAATTAAGGTTTAAGCCCTTAATCTGCCGCTATTAATAGATGGGATATCTACCATGATCTGCAGTAATATACACTCAATGCTTTTTTTTTATTCAAATATATGTACCCAAGATAGGACTGCAGGTAATCAGACATGACTGAGATACATATAAAATAACTGAAAATGGATCAAGGTGGGAAAAGCCACAGGAACTGGTTGGATTGTCAATACTTTCAGAGGCTTTTGACCTGTAGGTGTTCTGACTGGATAACAAAAATATTATCCATTACAATGATATCATGCAATAAAATAACCAGGAACGATTTCATATTGTAAAGTAGTGTCCAAACAGAAGAAAACAGTAAAATTTCCTAACATGAACTGAGGCAACAATTATAACAGATTTCATAAAAATGGGACACTGGAACCCGGAAAAGTGGAATTCTGTAATTCTGGATATTGATTGTAACTTAAAATAAATATAATTTCCTCCAGAATATTTCGCTACACAAATAACTTATGTACAGAATCACAGCTATGACAATTTAAGTCTACTTACATGTTCCTTTTCTTTGACATTGCTTATAAGCCTCTGCAAGATAAAGTTGGCTACAGGATGGATGGCAAACTGGAGTAACTTCCCTTTGAAAATGCTTCCATAAAGTTCTGCATATGTGTCATCAGAACTAAGGTTCAGTATTTGTTCCACTATGAATGATCCTACTTGATCTTTAACAATGACAGGTAGACTAGAAAAATATGGCAAATATTTATTAATCTATAATGCCATGGTCACAAACTCTCCCTTAAATGAAAATACATCTTTGTAAATCAGTAGAGTATATCTGTACATTGGTTTCTGATGAGTATTAAGATACCACACACACTCCTTTAGGTGTCTAAATACTCAAAGGCTGGCTAGGAATGAAACATACCGTATTTGACAGCCCATTGGCCATAGATTGATACTTTTTGCTCTGAAATAATATTGGGTCGATCGACCTATATGATGTTTTGACCTAACTGTGTTAATAATATTTTTTTGGCATTTGCTTGAACCATGTGTGGTACGTGGGGAAGGACTCAACTGATTTTACCAGTATGCCGAACTTCTGCTTTGAAGGTACATGTACATGCATGTGCAATACAGTCTAACCTGTTTTAAGAGACCATCCAAGGGAAGGCGAAAAAAGGGTCACATATGACAGGTGGTCTCTAAATTCAGGTGATTTATATAGTAAAAATCCATTTTGGGAACCACTCATTTAGGTCACAAAAGACAGGTTTTCCTTTAATTCAGTGGGTCGCTAAGGCAGGTTAGACTGTATTTGATATTTATGTCATTGAAATCATGAATAAAACAGCCAAATTTTATGCTTGAATCTTAGACTCGGTCATTTAGGGTAATTTTTATCACCTGAATTAAATGACAATAAGCAGTATCCTACAGGGCAAATAATTTTGTTTTGACATTACCAGTAATTGAAATTGGAGCAAGAAAATCATATCTAGAAACTGGTAGATCTAGCGACTTCGATTGAAGATGGAAACATGATGTCTATCCATATTTGCCACAGTTTATACTTCAACTTATACTGCGCTTCAACCTATCTGTGACTCAGTCTAATATTTTACCATAAAAAATGGTCATTCGACCTATACGCACAATTTACTTATACAGTTAACTTCGTAAATAGCGAAGTTAATTTACCGGTCCCTATGCATTCATTATAAGTAAAATTGACCAAAGTACCATAAAATATGGTACTTTGTACCAGTGAAAACTGAGGACTGGAATCAGCCTTGCCTATCCTAATACATATACAGGGCAAAATTCTGTTAAACTTGTATAATATAGGTGAAAGGTCTGTGAAACTCTGATTATACTAATGCTGTTAAGATATGATAGTTGAAAAGTGGTGTTATACAGTAACATTGTATCAATTAACACTTTTTGCAATATCAATTCTCTGTTTATTTTGTTTAATACAGTACTGTAGTATGTAAAAGGAAAAAGCTATCAAGAATTGATTAAATAGTAATTTGAAAAGACAATCAGAAAAAAACAAGTAACTTCATAGAATCTTGCTCGGGAAGCCCAAAAACTCACAACTTTTGTTTACCTTTCTGAAAAGTTGGTCAAACTCTAAAACTGTGGTATCAAATGAAATATCTAGTCAGAAGGAACCTACATGTGAAATATCAAAGCAGTATCCCTCATAGCTCCTATTTGGTATAGTCCATGTTAAAGTTGTTGTGGCTCACTGACTGACAGACAGATGGATAGACAGACAAAAATCCACTTCATAAAAATGCTCACATGAATGCAAACACTATAAAATGCATTGTTTAACACACACTTGTATGGTAAAAACTGGTGACCACCTTTTTCTGTGATTCAAATCTCAAACAAGTATAAAAGTAGACAGGTTTTGTAGTGCAGATTTGCCTTACCTTTGTGAATCTGGCATTGTCATGAGGCTTGTTAGTTCCAGAACTTTCCTGATATATTTCTGACATAGGCTTTTCTTCACACCCGTTGATCCATGTAACACTAACAACATAGTCTGTATGACAGGACAACAGTTCCGGTCACAAATGAGTACTGCAACAGAGGATATTCATTTTTTTTTAACAAAGATTCAATGTTCTGTTTTTATTCATATACAATGTCCTACTAAAGAATCTTTTGCTGTTATTGAGAAATGGGTGTATGAGTAAAGAAGTGGTTAACACACTAATTTCTCACCAAACCTGGGTCTGATCCTTGGATCTGCCTAGGTAGTATGTGAGATGGTATGGTGGTTGCCACATGGACACATGTGTTTTCTCTGGGTACTCCGGTTTCCTCCCACAGCATGACCTCACATCAACAGCAAGAGACATTTATATAAGTTGCCAAAACTAGTTTGATAGTTGTTGTAAAATAAATAAAGTGATACTGGTGGAGGGCTTCAAATTTTAGTCTATGCTGAGAGCCTCTCTCATTTGACTTGCTGATACCTGCTGTGACTTACAATACATGTAAATGCATATATTATCATATAAGTGAAAGATCCTTGATAACAATACAGTCAACCCACCAAAAAGGCCATCATAAATCATAATGGGCCAAATACATGATAAAATAGATTGATTCCACTTCAAAAAGACAATAAAATCTATATTGTTCACAGTAAATAAGATCCAGGATCTTTATCTAAGGATTTTTTTTCACTGCATGTGCATTATTTATTTTAAACTACTATAGCATAAATATGGTCTTTCAATATATATGTATTTCTTTATATTAATTTAGAAACTTGATGTGTAGCTGCTTAGAACTTTTCATGGTTAGCAAGTTTTCTGTTCATTTTTCAAATCATTTACTTGGTACATTGTATCCAAACATTACAACCTTACTTTTATATCAAAACATTTACTATTAACTTGTTAAAATGCCCCACAAACCTTTGATGTCATCGAACTTGAAAATCATCTTACAGAACCTTCTAAGCAGTTTGATGAAGTCCTCACAAGGGGGATAACTTGTGAATGATACAATTTCCTTGCCATCTGGAAAATAAGACAATTTTTAAGAAAAGGATGTATCAAAGATGGATGTGATGAATTTTTAATGATGTACCACTTGTGGATGTGATAACTGATGTATTACTGATGGGTGTGATGACTGATGTATTACTGATGG